>CM035425.1:79436146-79528646 GCA_020310875.1 Ceratopteris richardii | reverse complement strand
CAAGTCAATTTGACTTTTACAATGAGATAAAGTGGTAATTAACCACTAGCAATGGTTCCTATGCTTCTTCACTTATGTAAGATCTTCAAGATATCTTTCAAGCAAAATGTGTAGGCTTGTGATTTACACCAACATCTCCCCCTCAAGCCAAACATTTTGGCTTAAGTCTTCATCTTCAATCTTCAAGTATATCCTGCAATCCAATCATGGCTTTGAACCTCCAAAGTTTGATTCCATCCAAAGCTTTAGTCAACAAATCTGCACATTGCATGTTGGTTGATACATAGGTTAGTTGAATGTCCTTGCTTATCAACTTCTCTCTCACATAATGGTAATGGACCTCTATGTGTTTGGTCCTAGCATGATAAATAGGATTAGCTGCAAGATGAAGAGAACTTGTATTATCTCCAAAGATAATTAGTGACCTAGTATATAGTCCCAATTCTGTATACAAAAGCTTAATCCAAATTGCTTCTTGTGTGGCATTAGCCAGTCCTCTATACTCTTCCTTTGTGGAAGACAAAGCAACAGTAGGTTGCTTCTTTGAAGACCATGAAATTGGTTTGTCACCTGCAAAAGAAATGTATCCAGAAGTGCTCCTCCTATCATCCTTGCATCCTGCCCAATCTGCATCTGAATAAATTTTGATATCAATATCTGAAGTGTAAGGGAAATACAAACCATGGTTCCGTGTACCCTTGAGATACTTCAAGATTCTCTTGGCAGCCTCTAGGTGAGGTATCCTTGGCTTATGCATAAATTGACTTAGCACACTAACACCATATGCAATATCTATCCTTGTTAAGGTAGCATAGTTCAAACTACCCACCATACTTTGATAACCTGTAATGTCATTGACCTCATCACCTTCATGGACACTTAGCTTTAGGTTTACTTTCATTGGAGTGCTTGCTACTTTAGCATCCTGCAAGTGAAACTTCTTCAACATATCTTGTATATATTTTTTCTGAGTGATGTATATCCCTGAATTAGTGTAGACTAATTCAAGTCCCAAAAAATACTTCAATAGACCAAGATAATTGATCTTGAACTCCTTCATCATTTGACTTTTGATATATCTGATTCCATTAACATCATTACCTGTAATGATGATGTCATCAACATAAACACAAAGGTATATTACCTCTGTATTACTTCTCTTAATGAACAGAGAAGTATCTGCCTTACTCATGACAAAACCTTGATCTTGGAGGTATGTAGTTAACCTATAATTCCATGCCCTAGGTGCTTGCTTCAAACCATATAAAGCCTTTTTTAATTTGCAAACATATGTTACCTTCTTAGGGTCCTCATAGCCAAGAGGTTGTGACATATATACCTCCTCTGAAATCCATCCATTCAAGAAAGCATTCTTGACATCCAGTTGGTACATATTCCAATTTTTTGATGCAGCCACACTTACCAACACTCTGATGGTTGGCATCTTGGCCACAGGTGAGAATGTCTCTTCATAGTCAATGCCTTGGGTTTGTGCAAAACCCTTGGCTACCAATCTCGCTTTGTACCTATTAATTGTACCATCAGAATTCCTTTTAAGCTTGTAGATCCATCTGGATCCTATTACCTTCATTGAGTCCTTCTTAGGTACTAACTCCCATGTGTCACTTTCTTTAAGTGCATCAATTTCCTCATCCATAGCTTCTTTCCATTCTGATTTGGTTATGGCCTCTTCATATGATCCTGGTTCTTCATTTGACAAGTCTTTGGCAAGATAAACATAATGTTTAGTAACAAGAGATGTATCATACCCATATTTGATAGGTTTTTTACTTTCTCTTTGTGATCTTCTAAATGGTTGAGTTGAGGATTCATGTATGTCTTCAAGCTTCTTCATCTTCATTTTGCCTTTGGACTTCCATGCTTTGAATTCTTCAATGTTGATAGTATCTTCATCATCTGAACTTGAGGCTTCATTCTGAGTAGGTTCCTCCTTTGTAAGACTTGGAAATTCCTCTTCCGAATCATAGGGTAATTTAGCCTTCCTGCATTCATTCTCATACCAAGAATCATTTTCATCAGTGACAACATCTCTGCTTACCATAAATCCCTTATTGGTAGGATTATAAAACCTGTAACCTTTTTTATTTAAATCATACCCAATAAAGATGCATTTTTCAGCCTTTGGGTCTAGCTTACCTCTTATCTGAGAAGGAATGTGTACATATGCTACACATCCAAATATTTTGCAATTGTCAAGTGAAGGTCTCTTACCATGCCATGCTTCATAGGGTGTCATGCCATCAAGAGACTTAGATGGTAACCTGCTTATGAGGTAAGTGGCAATAGAAACACTCTCTGCCCTAGATAGTAAGGTAACTTTTTCTCATTCAACATAGACCTAGCTGTCTCAACAATTAATCTATTTCTTCTCTCAGCTACCCCATTTTGTTCAGGAGAATACCTTGTGGTTATTTCTCTTTTGATGCCTCTGTCCTGCAAGAAGTCTTCAAATTCATTGGAGAAGTACTCACCTCCTCCATCTGACCTTAGCCTTTTCAAATTCCTTCCTGTCTGATTTTCAACTAGTGCAAGATCGTTTTTAAAGCAATTAAATACCTCATCCTTGTGCTTCATGAAGTACAATACAGTCCATCTGCTATAATCATCAATGAAAGACACATAGTACCTTGATCCTGAGACAGAGGGGTCTTTGCTTGGTCCCCATACATCTGTGTGTACAAGCTCTAGGTAGTCTTCATGCATGTATCCTTTCTTTGAGAAGGGTAACCTATGAGACTTCCCAAATTGACAAGCACCACACTTGTAAATCATATGTTGCTTGGATACATTGGGTATCCCAAGCACACATTGGTCCCTACACATTTGTTTCAAGGTTCTTTCTCCTATGTGTCCTAACCTTTTGTGCCAAATCTCAAGCTCTGAAAGTTATTGATCTTTATAACTATATAGTGCAATATTCTTTGTATCTTCTAACTCAAAGGTGAAAAGTCTACCTGATTTTTCTCCTTTAGCAATCCTCTTGAACCCATGCCTTGGATCCTCCACATATGCTCCATATTGATTGAATCTAACCTGCAAACCTTTCTCCACAATCTGACCAACACTCATCAAATTTTTGGTAATGGTTGGTACATAGAGTACCCTGCTCAACAAATTCTGATTTCCATCACAAGTTTTAACATTTCCAACTTTAACTACTGAATGTTTTGTGTCATCACTTGTTTGGACTTGATGGTTACCTTTTGGTTCCTCAAGATCAGAGAGTAGTGCTACATTACCATCCACATGATTTGAACATCCTCAGTCAATGTAAAATAGGTGGTTATCATTTGTACCTGACTTTGAAGTCATGTTCATGATCAGAAGAGAGACATCCTGCTCCTCTGTGTAGTTGTTGTAATCCTTCCTAGATTTGAATCCTCCTTGGTAGTTTCCATAGTAATTATTGTTGTAGTTGTTGTTGTAGTTATTGTTGTAGCCTTGGTGATGGTTGAATCTACCTCTTGACTGTGAGTAGCCACCTCTTTGATATCCTCTGCCTCTCTGATTCTTGTAATTCCTGAAACACTCATCTGTAGTATGATTTGATAAACCACAAATGTTGCATGGTGAGGAGTTATAAGATCTCCCCCTACCTTGCTTACCTCCTCTGCCCCTTCCTCTTGATGATCTACCTGTTCCTGCATAGTTGGCTTGAGAGGTTGATCCTTCATCTTCCACCTTCTTGCTCTTGCCATTATCTTTAGACTTCTTATCAGTGTATAGGGCAGAAGAGTTATTACCTTTGGATGTGTCTCCACTTTTGTTGAGCTTTTCTTCATGAGTAAACAATTTTCCCATGAGAGTTGTAAGATCTGGAGTGTGCATGTCCATGTAAAGATCCATAGCAGTAGTGAAGCTTTCCCATTTGTCATCAGCCTTGATCCCATTGATCACTTGCCTTACAATCTGTTCTTCTTCAATCTCTTCTCCTAGGCTTGCTAACTAATCTGCTACATCTTTAATCTTGGTCACAAATTCTGAAACAGCTTGCTTAGGTTGCTTCCTTAATGTTGTGAATTCAATCCACAATTGATTTTTCCTAGCCCTTGTGTTGGAGGAAAAATAAGATGACAAGGTTTCCCAAGTCTCTTGGGATGACTTACAATTTCTAATATGTGGCAAAAGAAAATCAGATATAGAGTTGCGTAAATAAGACCTTGCCAATGCATCCTTAGCACACCATGTGTTGAGCTTTTCATGTTCTTCCTTGGTTGATAATCCTCTTGTTTTAAATGAGGGCAATTCCTCATCTCCTGAGATGTATCCATAAAGACTCCTTCCTTGTAAGTAGGTCTTCATCCTTAGAGACCATGCGTGATAATTGTTCCTGTCCAATTTTTCAATAAATGAAGGAAAACCATCTCCCATTTTACCTTGACTTGCTCTGATACCACTGTTGGGAAAGATGGATTATGCTCCAAGAGACTGAGTAGGTACTGCTAAACCTGCTTTGTACCAGCCCTTTTTTGCTTCAGAGTTGATAACTAGACCTCCTTAGCTTTCCAATGACACCATAAAATATCCTATGTACTTTGGAAATGATGTGTGCAATGATTGAATCAAAACAGATAACTTTGGAAGTCACAAACTCAAGAAAACCTTCTATTTATGGCTTGACACATGTTGGGTATTTTGCTTAGTATGACCAGCACAGTAGGAATTGGAAAACTTCCTTTTAGGGGTATCTAATTAGCTTAATAAGCTACCAATTCCAAGTGGAATAATGTAAAATGATAATTTATGCTAAGAGAAATCAATTTAGCAAGTTAAGCTATAGCCCCAACTTTTTAGGACTGTAGCAGAAAATGACCAGAAATCACCTCGACACAGATTTCTCCAAATAGACTGATAGAATGTCTTCAAGCTTTGAGAGCATGTAGATGACTTCAATCTGAATCCAACAAGCTTTGAATCACTGAATTTGGTGAAGAATTGACCGAGATATGCCCTTGACAAGTTGACAGACTTTTGAGTAGACTAATAGAGAACTCAGAGATGGACAATATGAATGTATGTATTAATAAACACTTGTATACAACTCCATTGGCATGAACTTCATTGCCAAATGGTGTAGAGAGGTGTGGGCTAGAGTGTAGACCTCACACACACTCAAAAATTAGTAATGATAGGCTCGGGAATGCTCTCTCTCCCCCGCGACTTTTCATGTCCATTTTTATAAGGAATGAGTAAGAATTTGAATTCAAATTTGAACTTTTGGCTCCCTATGACCAAGCTCCTATATGCTAGGAGATATTCTTTCAATCAAACAACTAACTTTTCCACGAATCCTTTTGGCAGGTGATTACAAGAGATTCCAAGTCAATTTGACTTTTACAATGAGATAAAGTGGTAATTAACCACTAGCAATGGTTCCTATGCTTCTTCACTTATGTAAGATCTTCAAGATATCTTTCAAGCCAAATGTGTAGGCTTGTGATTTACACCAACACATATATGATGACCAAATCATTGAATGGAAGCAAACTAAATAGGGTTCATTGTGACCTTTAAGGATGCTAACCTCTTAGCATCATGATGTTCAGAAGGGCTGCCACCTGGATTGTTTAAAGAAGGTTCTTTATGCCAAAAATTTAATAAGATTTCTCCTCAGAGTGCCAACACCATGTTTCACCCTTTCGATTGGCCAAACAAAAAGAAATTTGAATTGCATTATCAATAGCACTAAATTTTATCAAAGAAATGGTGTGATCATTTTGCTTGTGTCCTTCTCATCGACGTGTACTTTTCTTTCTTGGACACACTATTGTTGGTGTAGGGCAATCAACAATTGATGTTTTGATGAAGAATTGAAGTCAAGGACTGAAGGAAAGATCAAGTTATGAAGCATGTAGGAAGTTCATATCCAGAAGATGAACATGTGTATACATATGTACATTAATTCAGAGATAGTTCACTTATACTTTTGAATAGTCATGAGCTTGTAAACATTTGCCTATATATACAAGGAAAAATGTTGGGGCAAATATGAGAGAGTATAGAATACCAGAATAGAGAAGATTTAGATGTGATTAGACACTTGAGAAGTGTGAAGATTAGCTCTCTCATCGAGATGTAAAGTTTTCTAGTAATGGAAGAAAAATTGCACCCGATGTTTCTGTGCATTATCCTTCTGTGCTTGATCATTTCAAGAATCCTTTTGTAGACATCTATGTCCATAGTTAATGAGTCTATGATTAAATTTTGAGAGCCTAATTGTAAACAGGTTGTGAGAATTATGAGTAGGAACATTCATATGTGAAGAATTGGTGACTGTCTTTTGAAACAGGCGCAAACTCGATGGTCAACGATTTGATCATTTCTCAGTGCACAGGTTACAGTTTTGCATGAGTGAGGAGTCAAAATTTAAGTTGGAAGGTAAGCCATCTATGGCTAAAAGCATTTGCATAAATGGCTTCTAATTTGAGAGAACCAAGTGTTAGAAGTTACAGGCATCTGAATCGACTTCTCAAAAGAATAGTTTTAGACATAGGTGACTTGATAAGGTCATTTATCAAGATCTAATGAGTCTTTTGGAATGATTTAACTTGGAGGTGGTCCATAAACTATAGGCGACACCTTGTGCAAAGTTTTATAAAAAACTTTACACATTTGATAAGTCAATGAGAGAGATATGTGCAGCAGACTTTTTGAAGAATCATCTTCTTCATAGTTTGATCAAAATTTTGATAATTGTTCATTAATCCTCTAAATTGGTGAATGTTTTGAGTTACTCTTGATATAGAGGTGCTCTAACTTAAAGAGTAGCTTGTTATTTTGAAGATTAATACTCTCCATCAGTGGTATCAGAGCAGGAAGTATTAAAATTGAAGAAAGGAGGATCCCGACTGCTGCAGTCATAAAGAATTCAACATCTGAAGATTCAAAAGGTAAAAGCTTGAGAGAAAAGCTAGAGAAGGAGGTGATACCACATCAAGGAAGACAAAAGGAGTATCATTCGAAGTAAAGGTACATCTGTTACTCATAAAGTTTGAAGAATTAAATACAGAGGTGAAGAAAGGATGGGAGATTCTCTTCAGATAGAGAAGTTGGATAGAGAGAACTACCCAACATGGTCAATGAGGATGGAAGCTCATCTTATGAGCAAAGATTTAATAAGTTATATCACAGGTGAAGAAGAGAAGCCTCAGTTCAGAGATCCTAGTGTTCCAACTAGGGAGGAATTATCAGATTTGAAGACTTGGATGAAGAAAGATGCTCAAGCTAGGAGCATTATCTATAGGGCAGTTAATGACTACTTTCTACCTCACATTAGAGGTCTTGAAAGTGCAAGTGATATATGGAATGCTTTGGAAGAGCATTTCCAAAACACCACAAAGGCTAGGAAGGCATCCTTGTGGGCAAAATTTACCACATTCAAGAAGAAGGCCTCTCAATCCATCTCAGATTATGTAACAAGAATGAAGGACATTGCAGATGCATTAGGAGCTGTTGATGAAGACATTGAGGAGGATAAATTGGTAAGGCAAATCCTTATAGGGTTGAGAGGTGATGACAAATGGAAGCCATTCATTTTGTTCACTGAATTATCACTAGATCATTTTACTCATGATTTAAATCAATTGCTAGGTCACATGCTAACCTTTGAGCAAGATGTCAAAGGTGAAAGTGATAAAAGTGCAGGTCATGCAATGTATTCAAAGGATAAGAAGAAGAATATCAAAGGGAAGCAACAAGTAAATGAAGAAGAAGGTACAACTGGCCAAGCTAACTTCCTAAGAGGAAGAGGAGTTGGCAAAGGTAGAGGAAGAGGCAGGAGTAATAAATATGGAGTCAAAGCTTGTTGGTTTTGTGGTAAGACAAATCACTTAGCTAATGATTGTTGGCATAATACTCAGAGTAATGGTGGATATAATCAAAACTTTAATTCAAGAGGAAGAGGTGGCAGAAATCAAAGAGGTAATTTCAGAGGTAGAGGTAGTACAGGTTACTTTGGAAGAAATGCAAGTAGAGGATTCCAAAGTCAACAATACAACAATACCTACTACAATTATGCTTTAGATCAGAAGGAGGATTCAACATTAATAATGAATGCAACTTGTGAAAGGCAAAGTGAAGACCGAAGAGTCTTCTATATTGACTCAGGGTGTAGCAATCACCTGAGTCGCAACATAGCTTTGATGACTGATTTGGAGAATAAGGTAACTAATCATGTTGTTCAAACAAGTGACAATACAAAGCACAATGTGAAGTCAATTGGATCAGTGAAGGCCAAGGATGGTAGTACTCTCTTGAGTAAGTTTTGTACATTCCTACAATTCCTAAGAATCTGATAAGTGTAGGACAAATTGTTGAAAAAGGTTATGAAGTTAGGTTCACTAATGACGGAGTGTTTGTGGAAGACCCAAGAAATGGGTATAAACAAATTAATTCAGGGAAGAAAGAAGGAAGACTCTTCACATTGAAGATCCAAGGCAATGTTGGTCATGCCTTGTTCACTTATCGAGGACATAAGATCTCTGAATTAGATCTTTGGCACAAGAGGTTTGGACATTTCAATGAAAGAGGTATCAAAGATATGGTTAATAATGGTTCAGTGCTTGAGTTGCCTAATGTTGCAGGTCAACATATGACATACAGATGTGAAGCATGTCAATTAGGTAAGGCTCATAAGCAATCTTATTCCAAGCATGGTTTTATGTATTCAGAGAAGCTTGAATTGGTACACACAGATGTGTGGGGACCATCAAAGGATTTCAGTATCAATGGCACAAGGTACTACATGATTTATGTTGATGATGCTACAAAATGGATCACTATCTATGTGTTCAAAGATAAGTTAGAGGTATTCAATACACTCAAACATTATCATGTGTATGAAGAGAGAATTACAGGTCATAAGTTGAAGAGACTAAGGTCAGATGGTGGGGGAGAGTATTTCTCTAATGAGTTCAGTGATTACTTGTGGAATGCAAGTATAAAAACGGAAATTACTTGCAGGTACTCTCCTCAACAAAATGGTGTAGCAGAAAGGAGGAATAGAACTCTTGTTGAGTTTGCAAGATCCATGATGAAGGAGAAAAATTGCCCAAATTATTTGTGGGCTGAGGTTGTGAATACAGCTACTTATTTGGTCAATAGCTTACCATGTAAAGCTTTGCAGGGTATGACACCATATGAGGCATGGTGGGGTGAGAGACCTACTCTAGATCATTGCAAAGTATTTGGATGTTTGGCATATGCATATGTGCCATCACAATTGAGGCATAAATTGGAGCCTAAAGCTGAAAAATATGTGTTCATTGGATATGATGATAAGCAGATGGGATATAGGTTGTGGAGTCCATCCACAAAACAATTCCTAGTGTCAAAGGATGTTACATTTGATGAGCAAGGTACTTGGTATGCAGGTATAATCAATATTTATGCGGGTGATGAAGAAGTTGTGAATCAAAAGATAGGTAAATCAAAGGTTTAGATATTTGATGAAGAAGTAAACAATGAAGTACAGGTTGAAGTTGAAGAAGTGCCAAGATTTGATTCAGAGTGTGATGAACCAGAAACTTCAAGGAGTGGAGAACTCAGAAGGTCATCAAGACACAAATGGCAACCTACAAGGTATAGCTATGACACTTCTTTTTTGGCTACCAAAGATTATGCTTATATGATAAAGGCAGATGAAGACCCTTCTACCTATGAAGAGGCAAAAGGTAAGGAAAATTGGGAGAAAGCTATGCAAGAAGAGTATGATGCATTGATAGAAAATTAGACATGGGATTTGATTCCTAAACCAAATAGTCAGAAGATCATTGGATGCAAATGGGTCTACAAAACAAAGAGGTTTGCAGATGGAAGTGTGTCTAGGTATAAAGCTAGACTTGTTGTGAAGGGTTTTGCTCAGACATATGGTATTGATTATGATGAAACCTATAGTCTTGTGGCAAAGATGAAAACCATCAGGACACTCATAGCTATTGTTGCATGTAAAGGTTGGAAATTATGTCAATTAGATGTGAATAATGCTTTTCTAAATGGTTATATTTCAGATGATGTTTTCATGGAGCAACCACAAGGATTCAGAGATGAAAGGTATCCAGATCATGTGTGCAAGCTCAAGAGAGCTTTGTATGGTTTGAAGCAGGCCCCAAGGGCATGGAATTATAGACTTGTGAAGTTCTTGAAAGAACTTGGGCTCCAAGTATCTAAAGCAGATAGTAGCTTGCTTGTTAAAGCAAGTGATGATGGGTTCATTTACATGTGCATATATGTTGATGATATAAGGCATTCAAAGTCTAAAGAAGCAAATGGAGAAAGAATTCAAAATCAGTGACTTGGGAGACTTGTCATATTTCTTGGGCATGGAGATCTCATACACTCAACATGGAGTGTATGTAACTCAAGAAAGGTATTTGAAAAACTTGTTGATCAAGTTTAAAATGGATGATTGCAGGGTAGCACCTACTCCAATGGAGGTGAATCACAAATTAAGCAGATATGGAGGAGAAGAGTTCAAGGACATGAAGCTTTATCAAAGCTTGGTTGGTAGTCTAATCTATGCTACTTTAACTAGAGCTGACTTGTCATATGCAGTGGGAGTATTGTCTCAATTCATGCATTATCCTAGCAAAGAACATTGGATTGCAGGACAAAGAGTGTTGAGGTACATTAAGGGTACACTCAAAGAAGGTTTGTATTATGGTTTTACATCAGATACAAACATCAAGATCTATAGTGATACAGATTGGGCAAGTAATCTTGATGATAGGAGATCAACTTATGGATACTTATGTTATGTGGGAGATAAGTTAATTTCTTGGTGTTCAAAGAAGCAACACATAGTTGCTTTATCATCCACAGAAGCTGAGTATAAAGGGATGGTTGAAGCTACAAAGGAACTGATATGGCTTAAGACTCTTATGAAGAGTTTTGACATCATTCAGAGTACACCCACTATTCATGGAGATAATATGAGTTCATTGTATCTAGCTGCTAACCCTGTTTTCCATGCCAGGACCAAACATATAGAGATTCAGTATCATTTTCTAAGAGAGAAGGTGATGGATGAATAGATTGAAGTCATACATACTTCAACAAAAGATCAAATAGTTGATATGCTAACCAAAATCTTGGATGGACCAAAGTTATAGAGATTCAAAGACATGGAAGGTATAAAGAAGATAGAGAAAACCTCAATTGATTATTGAGGGGGAGCTATTGGTGCAGGGCAATCAACAATTGATGTTTTGATGAAGAATTGAAGTCAAGGACTGAAGGAGAGATCAAGTTATGAAGCATGTAGGAAGTGCATATCCAGAAGATGAACATGTGTATGCATATGTACATTAATTTAGAGATAGTTCACTTATACTTTTGAATAGTCATGAGCTTGTAAATATTTGCCTATATATACAAGGAAAAATTTTGGGGAAAATATGAGAGAGTATAGACTACAAGAATAGAGAAGATTTAGATGTGATTAGACACTTGAGAAGTGTGAAGATTAGCTCTCTCTTCGAGATGTAAAGTTTTCTAGTAATGGAATAAAAATTGTGCCCGATGTTTCTGTGCATTCTCCTTTTGTGCTTGATCATTTCAAGAATCCTTTTGTAGATATCTATGTCCATAGTTAATGAGTCTATGGTTAAAGTTTGAGAGCCTAATTGTAAACAGGCTGTAAGAATTATGAGTAGGAACATTCATATGTGAAGAATTGGTGACTGTCTTCTGAAACAGGTGCAAACTCGATGGTCAAAGATTTGATCATTTCTCAGTGCACAGGTTAAAGTTTTGCATGAATGAGGAGTCAAAATTTAAGTTGGAAGGTAAGCCATCTATGCCTAAAAGCATTTCCATAAACGGGTTCTAGTTTGAGAGAACCAAGTGTTAGAAGTTAGAGGTGTCTGAATCGACTTCTCAGAAGAGCAGTTTTAGACATAGGTGACTTGATAAGGTCATTTCTCAAGATCTACTGAGTCTTTTGGAATGATTTAACTTGAAGGTGGTGCATAAACTATAGTTGACACCTTGTGCAAAGTTTTATAAAAGAACTTTACACATTTGATAAGTCAATGAGAGAGATATGTGCAACAGACTTTATGAAGAATCATCTTCTTCACAGTTTGATCAAAATTTTGAAAATTGTTCATTAATCCTCTAAATTGGTGAATGTTTTGAGTTACTCTTGATATAGAGGTGCTCTAACTTCAAGAGTAGCTTGTTCTTTTGGAGATTAATACTCTCCATCACCTATCAAGCTAGTTGGTGAAAGAAATGGCAACTCATCTTGACAATCTTTTTTGGTGACAGAAATCAATTTCTAATATCGATTGCATTAGTCAGGCTGGTGTGCATTTTTTGTGGGTGTCTCTTCACAGTAGTGTGGTGTAGTTGCCCTTCTAGAAGAGGGCCTTTTGTTTTTCGATTTGTAATTCATGGTCTACCTAGCGTTTTCTCTCTGGCTTGCTACCGGTGATCCTTGTCATGGATTTGGTGGCCCTCTCCCTTGTGAGAAGCAACTTGGCCCCGACTGAGGGGGAGATTGGCAACTTGGCCCCTATTTTGGAGTGGGATCTTGTGTCGCCCATGGGGCCTATGAGGGTGCTGATCCTCCCTTGGTCTCCCTTAGCCGATCCGCAATTTTATCAATGCAAGAAGAGCTCAAGAAAGTTTGTCTCATTGGACAAGTGTTGGCCCTAGGCCTCCGCTCAAACATGTGTGCCAATGGCTTCGCAAAGAGTGGTTCCCCTGTGGGTTGGTTGTCTCTAAATGTTAGTTCTTACTCGCCATCATATGCTGCTCATCTTTGGGAATGAAGTTATGGAGTTTGGAGCCCTTAGAGTCGGAACCTGGCAACTCAGGCAGGCAAACCTGTGCCTATTCAGATGGTCCCCTGATTTTACTCTAGGCAAATGAAATCTCTTCGCTACCCTCTCTGGGTCGAGCTCACTAACTTGCCATTCTTCTTGTACAATTTTGTGTGGGACATTGTTTCTCCTATTGGCAAGCCGTTGGCTTCAAGGGAGGATGTTGGTGGCCTCATTTATGAAGGTGTGAAACATTTGTTCAATGCTCGGTGGCACCCTCAAATCTGTGCCAAGACTGACCTCAGCGTGCCGCTTCCATCAAAAATAAAAGTGGACCGGGGCAAAGGGGAAGTCTAGGAGCACGACATTATTTACAAAAACCTACCCAACATGTGCTTTTGTTGTGGCCAACAAGGTCACAGGATCAAAGTTTGCCCACAGGCAAAAAAGCAATAAAAAACAAGAAGCATCCATAAATGCTCAAGACAACAATGGGATGCTGAATCGCTTGGAGAACGAAGGGGTGGTTAAGGGCTCCCTAAATCCAGAAGCTGATGCAGATGGGTTCATGGAAGTCAAAAGAAGAAGGAAAAGAAGCCCTAGGGTGACTTCTGAGCGAAATTGTATGCTAGATACCCCCCCAAACAACTTGTTTTGCAATCTGGAAAAGGAGATTAATGAGCTTAACTACCTAGGAAGGAACCAATTTGAGGGGGACACCAGCGACAAAGCCCTACAGATAGCTTTACCACTAGTAACAAAGATAACATGGATAGTGAAAATTCCATCATTGGATGGACTATTCTGGAAATGGTTTCTTGCTCACTCCAACAGGAGGTCTCCTGCAAAGGAAAACAACCTATTGAGCTACCATGGAAAAGCCCCCACAAGAACAAATTGCTTAGTTTGGATCCCCTCCCGACAAAAAAGAAAGATGAATCCAAGAAGAGAAAAGATAAGGCCCCCTCCCACAAAGAGGGTAACTTACGACAGTGATCATCATCTCGTTAAATGTTAGAGGGCTAAGCGACCCCTCAAGAGCAACCATTATTGGTCAATGGCTTTGCAAAATTAGGCTAAACCCACAATTTATCTATATACAAGAGACTAAAATTGATGGAGCAGATCTCCAGAAATGGCTTAGACTTGTCTCTTCGACCCATGTTTGGATTTTGATGTTGCACCCCCGAGGGTCTAGTGGGACGGCAATCGATATAAATCAATTCTGGTTTGAAAAGCTTGAGAACTTCATTGAAGACCAGAGCCATCGATGGATTGCTGTTTCCTTTGGTGCCCCTTGCGATCTACTCTCGTCTCTTTGTATGCTCCTAATGGGGAGTTGGACAGGTACTAATTTGTGGTGACTTCAATATGGTGGAGGACCGTGCCAATAGATGGAACAACAAGGGCTGGGTCATCGACAGTCACGAAAAAGAAATGTGGGACAAAACCAAGCTGCACCTGGATTTGATCAAATTCAAAGATTCGAAAGGATTTTCCTAGTCGAGTCTCCGAGCTCGTGAGAACCTACGAAAAGCTAGACTAGATAGAGGTTACATTTCCCAGAACAATATTCATCAGTGGGGTCGCCCTTCCCTCTCGCAATGCACTGGCCTTCCCATCTCTGACCACTACCCAAACATCATCGCCTTTCAACCTCTCACCAAATTCTCTAAGGCTCCTTGGTTTCACACCTACCCTGCCTCCTTCTCTCTCCCCTCCATCCATCAAGAAATTGTTGAAGTGTGGAAGGAGGCATTTGCCTCCCGCTCGCCCCCAGCCAAGTGCTAGAGACGTGCGATCGATAAGTCGTGATAAGTCATGATCAGAACCAAGAAGATTCTCGAGATTGTTCGGCGTGCACGTAGAGAAGCTCTTTATCATAGACTTTGGAGACTTGACAGGAGGTGAAAAAAGGAAAAGCTCAAGCCCAGAGAGGTCTATGAAGAATTAGAGTGCTATTGAGATAAGAAATACAAAGGAAAAATTTGCAAATATTCTTTAAGGACTGGTGGGCTGGCAAAGATGACAAACCCACCAAAGAGATGTGCCGCATCCTTAAAAGGAAACAAATCACAGATTCGATCCCCCTATTGATAGACTCAAATGGAAATGTATGCAATATGTAGAAGAAAACTTAGAAATTATTGAGGAGCACTTTACGAGACTCTTGGGGATCTCGATCCCCATCTCCCACCACAGACGGGACTGCATGGCAGCCATTTCTAGGGTATCCCCTCAAACGATCCAACACAACCTCCTTTCCTTGCTTGATGCCCCTATATCGGAAGAAGAAATCATTGAAGTCATTGATGCCTTCCCTAGGGGTAAAAGCCCAGGGCCGGATGCGCTCACTAATGAGTTCTTTAAGTCCTTCAAGTTGGTGGTTGCCACCCCTCTTCATCTAGTCTGGCAAGAGGCGCTCGAGTTTGGTGTGCTTCCAACCTGTCTCAACAATGGCATCATCAAGTTAATACACAAAAGAGGGGGAAAAAACAGAATTGGGAATTGGCATATGATTATGATGCTCCAAATGGGATATAAGATCATTGCCAAAGTTATAGCAAACAAAATTTCCAGCCATCTGAGAGCTTGGTTAAGCTAGGACCAAAAAGGTTTCCTCAAAGGCACGTCTATTTTGAAAGCCATTATTGACATTTGGGAAGGTCTCGACTTCAAGAATGAGTCAAGACAAGACATGGTTTTCCACAAGATCAACTTTGACAAAGCTTATGACCGTCTGGAATGGGACTATATTTTGCAATCTCTTAAAGACCTTGGATGTAGTCAGAATTTTTCCAAGATGATCTCGGCCCTTATGGGAAACACGATGATGCAAGTTAATGTTAATGGCCAACTATCGATTATTATCAAACTAAGAAGATTGATTAGACAAGGGTGCCCGTTGGCTCCCCTTCTCTTTGCCATTGCCACAGAAGGGCTTAGCCGGCTGGTGGGTCAATAGGTGGAAGCGGGCAATATCAAAGGCCTTCGTATGCCTCGTGACCACAACCAGATCACCATGAGATTGTTTGCCCATGATATCAACGTGTTTGTCCACAACAATGGTACTAGCTTGGAGACATTTTGGAGGTGCCTAGATACTTTGTGTGAAGCTTCTAGATCCAAAATCAACCACTCTAAGACCACTTTCAGAGTTATTATCGGGATCCAACCTAACCTTCTCTTTGATCATGGCTGTCAACTCATTCCTCATGACAAATTTTCCAGCTTCTTGGGATTCCCTTCAATTTTGGTATCTCGATGCAGCAACGGTGGAACTCGGTCCTGGCCAGACTCGAAAGCAAGCTAAACTATTCGAGAGGTATGCAAATCAATTTTGTTGGTCATGCAATGGCTATCAAGATGTTCCTCATTTTGTCTACAATTTACTTCCTCTCTTTTTGGAGACCAAAAGAGCTTGAGCTATCCAAACTAGAAAGAATTTGCAGAAAGTTCCTTTGGACGGGCAACCACAATAGGAGGGGAGTGCCCAAAATCAAGTGGTCCATCTGCTCCAGCCAAAGAGATAGTGGGGGCCTTCGCATTCTGGACATTGGGTGCATGGCTAACAAAAACGGAAAAAAATGGATGATTAAGGCATGGTGCAATGGGGAGACCTGGTGGGACAAGTTGATCTTCAGAAACAAGAATGCAGTGACTTTCGTGGGACTCCCAAATTGGAAGAATCTTGACATCCTGACCCTCTTGTTTTCCTCAATCTTGGTCTTCCCGAAAGGCTCGGATTATGTATGCTCCCTATGGAAGAGTTGGAATAAAGTCAAGAGCTTCATTAGAGTGAGCAAAGATTGGAAGTGGGCAGTTGGTATCAGACAAAACAACTCTATTTGGTTTCCGATCCATGGCATCAAGATTGTGGAATCTTGGAACATTTGTAACGCCAAGAGGCTATGGGACAAATGCTTCAAAAAATGGAAACATCTTTGGAAACAAGACACAGATGAGTGGATCAACTTCGAGGATTTTGACATTGATGTCAACATCACCAACAAAGAATGGAATACTCTACAAAGTAGATGCCTTGCCTGGGTTCTAAAATCTACCTTCTCATGGGGCACGACACGCCGAGCCCGCTTGGTCTCAGATGGCACAATGGTAATTGCCTAACAAAAGTCCCAAACATCAAAGATACCATTGATCACCATGTTAACCTCCACAAGAAGTGGTGCCTATCGTGGACACGACTATGGTGGGACATGAAGCTCATGGCTATCTGGCACGCTCTCATAGAAATCAAAAAGTATGTTCTTCTATGGAAAATTCTTCATTGTGGTATATGGACCAACCTCAACGCTAGCAAAATATGTGGGTTGCCTCCTTGGTGCAAGCACTGCCACCAATCCATTGAAGATCTTTCTCATATCTTCTTTATTTGTCCCAATTCCAACAGGCTCTGGAAGATTGTCAGAAAGAAAATTAGACTCGAGAAACATATCAGTTGGAAACAAGCTCTGTTGGGAGAAGTGATCGGATGCTCCGCTAATCTCTATAACGGCATCAGAGGGGAGGTCCTATGGAAGATGTGGTGGGAAAGATGTGCTCATAACTTTGGTGACCCCCCCAACGAGTGGTCAATTGAGAATCACTAACTGCAAGAAATCCCCCCCCCCTCAAACATTATCAAGTGCTCATTTTGATTAACAACAAGGTTAAACCCAAGCGGGCCCCTCACGAGGGCTCTCTCTCTCTCTCTCTCTCTCTCTTCATTGTAGATTATTCAAAAGATTCAATGAGAATCATATATGGATAATTATTTTAGGTCCAATTTTCATTGTTTGTACATCTATTAAATTTTTTTGCTTTCATTAATTAACATACTCACGCTCACACATTCACGTGCACATATACACATATACATGCACATGCACACTCATGCATGCACATACACACACACATACACATACTTATACATATACACACACACATGCACACATATACACATGCACACATATACACAAGCACACATATACACATGCACATACACACACATATGCACATACATACACATATATATACACATACGCATACACATACACATACACATACACAAACATATGCGCATACACTTACACATACATGCACACATACAAATACACATACACATTCTTATGCACAAACATATCTACATGCACATGCATGGACATGCATGCATGCACGCACATACATATACACACACATACACATACACGTGCTTATGCACAAACATATTTACATGCACATGCATGGACATGCATGCACATACACATACACACATAAACATATACTTATACACATGCATATGCACATCCATGCACATCCATGCACATGCATCCACATGCACATGCATCCACATGCACATGCATCCACATGCACATGCATCCACATGCACATGCATCCACATGCACATGCATCCACATGCACATGCATCCACATGAACATGCATCCACATGAACATGCATCCACATGAACATGCATCCACATGCACATGCATCCACATGCACATGCATGCTCATACATATAAACATGCATATTCACACATACACATATGTATGCATATATCCACATACACATACACATACACACATATAGACATACAATCACATAGACAAACATCTACATATACACATACCCACACATATACACATAAACATACACACACATACATACACAAATACACACACATACATGCATATACACACACTTAGAGAAATATAGATATATACATACATGTGCATACATACATATACACACACAACTCCACACACACATACATAAATATATACACACAAGCACACATATAATATGAATGAATTATATAGTTAAAGTAATAAATCACATGTTAAATATAAAGTATGATACAAAATCATTAATAAATTTTTTACATTAGTTAGTACCATAGACACAACTAAAAAATAACTGAAATGAGAAATATATAAATATAATAAAATATATGCATGTATCAATGTAAATAATATATCGAATGTAAAATGTCAATCATTTGAATCCCATCCTTGATCATGATCATCCACATCATCATGATCATCCTGATCATCATGATCATCCTGATCATCATGATCATCCTGATCATCCTGATCATCATGATCATCTAAAAAGGCATCATGGGTAGAGGGGTCAGCGCTATGTGACAATGCATATTGTCCCTCCTGTGTCTATCTCTCCACCTCATCCATATCTACCTCTCCATAACACTCTTGTATTACATATAACAAACATAAAAATAAAACATATTAAACATCAATAAAATAAAAAATTTATATGAAATTTAGTAATACTCACAAAAGCATCTCGATGACCCCGCATGTACTCACTCAGATGTTAATATCCAATATTTTTAGCAAAATCAAATTCATTTTTTGTTGGATATTGACCATAATACTTTCATGACATTGAAACAAATTAAAAAGATTAATGATTAGTGTTTTAAATAGGATGAAGAATATAATATCAATAATGCATATACTTACAAATGTAGCAACAAAACTTTGATGGCTCATTTGGCCTAACCACGACAAAGTACATAGATTAAATGTAAAATATTTATAAAATTTATGAGAATTATAACTCATAGTAATATAACTATTTTGTATACCTACTGTTGAGGAAATGATTCTTGAAAACATAGTTGTGTGAAAAAATGCTACCATGTCTCAGGTGGAATGTTAGCTTTTATCTTATTTTTTTCTACCATACAATATCTCCTTTTATTTTAATCTCAAACAAAGAGGATTCGTATATAAAAAAGAAACTTTAAATTTATAAACATGCAGGCATACATACACTTAGACATACATACATATGCTTACATACACATACATACATATACATGTACACATACATACACATAGACACAAATACACATACACACCTATATACATACACACACATACATAATAAATATGTACACATTTATAAACATGCATACACACATACATATACACACATACATATACACACATACATATACACATATACATACACTTATACATACATACATATACACATAAAAATACATACACATACACATAAATACACATACACACATATAGATACACACACATACATAATAAATACATACACATTTATAAACATGCATACACATATACACACATACATATACATATACATGCGCACAAATACACACACATACATTATAGATACATACACATTCATAAACATGCATACACACATATACACATACATGTACATATGCATACATACACATACACACACATACATACTAAATACATACACATTTATAAACATGCATACACACATACATATACATACATACACACATACATATACACATACATATACACATACATATACACATACACACACTTAGACACACATACAAATACCTACACATACATACATACACATACATGTACACATACATACACATACACACATAAATAATAAATACATGCATACATACATACACATACACATACATACATAATAAATACATGCACACATACATATACACATAGACACATACACATACATAGAAAAACACATACACATACATACACATACGCACACATACACATACACACACATAATAAATACATGCACACATACACATACACACAAATACACATATACACATATACACATGCATACACATAGATAGATTACACGCAAACATACACATACCCATATATACACACACATACACATAGATATATACACCTACACACTCATATACATACATACATACATACATACATACACACATCATACATTTATGAGTTTGTATGTGTAATTTTATGCCAGAACATATATGTATATATGTGAATCTATGTGTATGTGTAAATGTGTACATGTGAATGTGTGTGTATGTAAATAATTATATTATTAATATATAGTACCTATTTTTTCTACACAATCAAATTTTGATCAATCATAAGGAAATCCACCACTCTCTCCTAATTATGCAAGGACTACTTTCTATAAGTATATCAAACCGCCAATTCTAATATTTTATAGATACATACATGATTGATATTTGTTTTTTATTGTTAAAGTATAATCAGATTCTAATCAATCAGAGGGTACTCTACCACCTCCTTCCCATGCAACGACTTCACATGTGTCATCCGATAGGATTTACGATGATTCTTACTATCAAGATCATAATATATGGTAGTATAATTTTTTCCATGGCATGTATCAAGTTCGATGATTGGAATGCATTGAACATGAAGTAGATTATGGTATCCTTGAGTGTGTGCCACCACTTGATCAATGTGATAATGCTTGGGTATGTATTGATTCCATAAATTAATGTCATTATCTTAGTTGAAAACCATGTACATGCTTATTATACATGAATATTTGCTTGATGATGATGATGATGATTCTACTATTAATAGTGCTAATACACCTCGTACACATCAGAACATGTCATTTATCAATTAAAAGGTGAGGTTTCTAAAAATGCTCTACCTCATCGTTTATATACTAAAATAGTAGGAGATTGTCCACTACCAACTCATGATCATCCTCTAGTACAAACATATGATAGAAGAGGATATGCCTATAGAGGACCCTTTCCTCTAGATGGAGATGTTTTTAACTTTTGTGGTAATCACTGTATGATTGCTCCCTCCACTATCACTCATGCTAGTCATGGTCTCTTTATTGTAGATGATTTGTATGTGTCTCCAAACTTTGAAGTAACTCTTATGTCATTTTTTGGTCCTATATGTACATGGGGGGATTGGCATCAACTTACACATTATGATCAAAGCATGAGTACTTATGGGTTATGACTAAATGCAGCTTCTCTTGCTAGTAGAGGGATTACACATGCACAAAATGAAAGATTATATATTGATGGAAGACCTTACACAAATTGAAATATAGTGTGTTTAACAAATAGTAGTCGAGGATATAATAGTTCAATGACTAGTTGCACATTTGAGGAGCATGAAAATAGTCATGAATCACCATACATGATTAGAGATGTAGCAAGATACATATTTGTTAACACTATTACTTCTCTATGTGCTAGTGATGAATTATTGGTGATTTTTGGATGGCATAGACCTCCAAGAGCACCTTTTAGCTTGAGAGCAATCAAAACTATTTTCAAATTAACTTACATATTTAAATATATTTTTTAAGTTCATTTTTAAAAGATTTATGGAATACTAATTATTTTTATTCATGTATGTAGATTCCAATGTATGATATTGATGATGTTATACCACACCATTCAGAGTTTCCAATAAGACCTCATTTATCCGAAGCATCCATGAGAAGGATATGCAAAAGTGATGCTATACAATATACTGAGAGAGGATCTTTCAAAAAATGACGAGGATATCTTCGCAAAGAATGTCTAAAGAATATATATGAAGGAAGTCTCTTGACATGACAAAGTTCAAGCTTATTTATTCTCAATCCACAAAATCCTTTTGGATGGAGTAATGTATCCTTTTCAATACTATTAAGGTATATTGTTTTTTACCTATTTATATATATACACACATACACATACACATATAAATATATACATACACACACATACACACATATATATATACACATATACATGCATGCATACAAACATACACACATATACATATACATACACATGCTATGAAAGCAAAGCAAAAGTGATAAAAGCTAAGGTGAGAACAAGAACGTGCATCGAATGAACACTTTCTACCCATGCATCCTATAGATGAAAATACATGGAAACCCAAGAAGAGTTTACATCATCTAGAAAAAAAGACCATCACATGAGGTAATGAAAAGCACCTGTAAGAATAGACTCCTCTTTGGCTCTTTGGTGATTTTCCATCTTTGATTTGAAATCCTTTAGAATCTTCAAGATAAATTTGCTAATCCCATTTTCCAAATGACCTAATACCTGGATTGCTAATTGTTTCATGAACTTTGTAGACAAATGTGTAACTCAAAGTTACCAAGGCAAGTATTAGGTGGTCCGAAGAATGGGAGAATCAAATTTATTGAAAAGATTCTGAAGGTTTTCAAATCAAAGATGGAAAACCACTGAAGTATATATGTATATATATATATATATATATATATATATATATATATATATATATATATATATATATATATATATATATATATATATATATATATATATATATATAATAAATAAAAGCAATGCATATTGTGCATTGTCAAGATGATGTGCCATAAGTATCCACATCTCTTTCGAACACCATTTATGAGACCAACTAGTGCCAAATTTTGTCTCTAGTGAATTGAGTATGTACTTTGTCTCTCTCATCAAACTCACTACCAAAAAAACATATAAGTAAAACATAACATATATATATTCATTTAAATGTAAAACTTATTCTTACCTTCATTTTAAGTGAACAAAATGACGGTAGGAGTCACATAAAGCTCTCACTCTTCTTTTAAACTCCAAACCACGCCTCATGTGATAAATGTTCCCCTCATGTTTTATATCACACTCCAAGCCTAGGCTACCTATGCATGTCCTCATAGGTATCTATACTATGCTTTCACAAGCTGGAGGTGGTATAGGCATCCTAAAAATAAATAGAAAAAATGATTAAAAACATGTGTTATAAATTAGTTTATAAAAAGAAAACATACCTATGGGCAGACAACTCTCTTCCTACAAATTGCGCGATAGAGGAGCCTTCCTTTGGCCACTAGCTAAGCATTTGTATGGTTTAGTCTAATTCCTCATCAGGCATGTCTTCATACTCATGCATGTCAACCCATAAGGAATCAAATATGACTTTCAATCTCATAAGATTCTTTATGAGGGTAAGATTCGTCTTTCTTTTCTAGTATGATTCATAATATATGTACATATAAAACAAAATGAATGTATGTGTGTATGCATGTGTTTGTGTGTATGCATGTATGTGCATGTATATGCATGTGTGTATGTATGCATGTATGTATGTGTAAATGCATATGTGTATGTATGTGTGTATGTATGTGTATGTGTGTGTATATGCATGTATGTATATGTGTGTGTATGTATATGTGTGTATGTATATGTATGGATGTATGTATATGTGTGCGTATGTGTGTATGTGTGTTTGTGTGTGTATGCATATGTGTGTATCTATGTGTGTGTGTATGTGTTTGTATGTATATGTGTATGTATCTGTGTGTGTATATGTGTTTATGCATGTGTATGTATATGTGTATGTGAGTGTATATGCATGTATGCATGTGTGTATGTATTTGTGTATGTGTGTGTATATGTGTATGTATATGTGTGTATATAAATGTATCTATGTATATGTGTGTATATGTTGTTGGTACAAGTCAAGCCTTCACATTTGGATTGGACATCTACTTTGAAGACTCTACATGAAGCAAGGAGCATAGGAACACTAGCTTATGAGTTATTATTTTTTTTTACCCATTGTAAAAGTCTATATGACTTGGCGCATTATGCAATCACGCCTAATTGATTGAAAGTCGCGGAAAAGGTTGTTGATTGATTGAGAGAATATCTCAATCAACCTTTTTTAGGTGAAAGATTTTAGGAGATTGATTTGAATTCTATTTCAAGCTCTCACTCAACTCCTATAAAAACTACAAGTCAAAAGTCGCAGTTGTTCTTCACTCATCCCGAGGCATTACTGTATCAATCATTGAGTGTGTGAGGTCTACTCTATAGCCTACACCTCTGAGTACCATTGAGCTATGTTTATCATGCCAATGGGAATGTACATTTACATGATCTAATACAAATATTTACATTCATCATCTCTGTTATTCTCTGAGTGTACCACTTCAACTACTGTCAACTTCAAAGAGGCATATCTCAGTGCCTATTGAACCAAATCAAGTGATTCAAAGCTTAATAGATCCAGCTCAAAGCATACCACAAGCATACAAAGTTTGAAGCAACTTCGTTCAGTCAATTTCGAGAAATCGTGGTCAAAGTGCTCACTGTTGCAGTTCTTACAGTAAACGAGTAATTTCTGGTAGAAGAACAAAGTAGATCTCGCAGAGTAATGCGAAGCTTTGTATGAGAGATAGCTCACTCTATAGCTAGACATCTCTACTTTTAGTTGATCAATCTTTCCGGTGAAAAAGATATCTACACATAGTACAAAGTCTGACCGGAAAGAGGCTGTCTGAACTAGAGGAGTTTTTTCTTAAACTTCAGAAAGAGTTCAGTAAGTTAAGAAAGTTCACGCGTCACTTCCTTACTTCATGTATGTTCACTTGAAGTAATTATAAACAGAATTGAAGTTCATTCCGGTACAATTCCGGTACGATTACGGTGTCAGTCCAGTGACAGTCCAGTGAAATTTTGGTGAAATTTTTTCCAGTAAAGTTAGAGCATATGTTGAGCACTAGACTTTGCTAAGCTATTGATTGATTACAGAGAATTTCTGAGTCACTCTAACTTAGTTCTTCTTGGCATGGCGGTTTCCACAAGGCTCAGTCTTCGTCGCGTTATCAAGGAGTAGAATCGGAGAAAAGGATCAAAGAGGGCTGGTGCAAAGCAGGATTAGCAGTACCAACTCAATCTTCTGAGTGCGTCCAACCATCTCTCCCAACAGTGGTATCAGAGCAAATAAGGTAATATGGGAGATGGTTTTCCTTCATTGATTGACAAATTGGACAGGAACAATTACCAAGCTTGGTCTCTAAGGATGAAGACCTATCTACAAGGAAGAAGCTTATTTGGATTCATATCAGGAGATGAGGAATTGACCTCATTCAAAGCTAGAGGCCTACCCACCAAAGATGAACAAGAAAGGCTCAACACATGGTGTGCAAAAGATGCTTTGGCAAGGTCTTATCTTCTTAACTCTATATCTGATTTCCTTTTACCTCACATAAGGAATTGCAAGACTTCCCAAGAGACTTGGGAAACCTTGTCAACATATTTTTCATCAAGTACAAGGGCCAGAAAGAATCAACTATGGATTGAATTCACTACTCTTAGGAAGCAATCAAAGCAATCAGTTTCAGATTTTGTCACTAGGGTCAAAGACATTGCAGACCAACTGGCAAGTATTGGAGAGGAGATTGAAGAGGAACAAATAGTAAGGCAGGTAATCAATGGACTAAAGGCTGATGACAAATGGGAGAGCTTTACCACAGCAATGGACCTATACATGGACATACATGCTCCTGATCTAACAACCCTGATTGGTCAACTCTTCACTCATGAAGCAAAGCTTACAAAGAATGGAGAACAATCAAAAGGTAACAACCCCTCTGCTCTATACATTGATAAGAAGGTTAAAGATAAAGGTAAAAGTAAGAAGGTTGATGAAGAAGGCTCTACCTCCCAAGCAAACTATGCAGGGAGAGGTAGATCTTCAAGAGGCAGGGGCAGAGGAAGTAAGCAAGGTAGGGGGAGACCCTACAACTCATCACCATGCAACATTTGAGGATTGTCTAATCATACCACAGATGAGTGCTACAGAAATTATAAGAATCAGAGAGGAAGAGGCTATCAAAGAGGTGGATACTCTCAAGGTAGAGGCAGATTCAACCAACACGAAGGCTACAATGGATACAACAATCAGTACAACAACAATTACAACCACAACCATAATGGTAACTACCAAGGTGGATTCAGAAATAGAAAGGACTACAACAACTACACAGAGGAGCAAGATGACTCCCTATTGATCATGAATATGACCTCCAAGGAAGGTACAAATGATGATCATTTATTTTATATTGATTCAGGGTGTTCTAACCATGTAGCTGGTAATGTGGCACTACTCTCTGATTTGGAAGAACCCAAGGGCAAACATCAGGTACAGACAGGTGATGATACTAAGCATTTTGTTGTAAAGGTTGGTAATATAAAGACTAGTGATGGTAACCAAAATCTATTGAGCAGGGTACTTTATGTACCAACCATTACAAAAAACTTAATGAGTGTTGGTCAGATTGTGGAAAAAGGTTTACAGGTCAGGTTCAATCAACATGGAGCATATGTGGAGGACCCAAGACATGGATTCAGAAGAATAGCCAAGGGAGAAAAATCAGGTAGATTATTTACTTTTGAGCTTGAAGACACCAAAAACATTGCTTTATACAATTACAAGGATCAAACACTTTCAGAATTAGAAATATGGCACAAGAGGTTAGGTCACATTGGTGAAAGGACCTTAAAGCAAATATGGAGGGATCAATGTGTGCTTGGGATACCTAATGTATCCAAGCAACACATGATATACAAGTGTGAAGCTTGTCACTTTGGTAAGTCACACAGATTGCCCTATTCAAAGAAAGGTTTTATGCATAGAGACTACCTTGACTTGGTACACACAGATGTTTGGGGACCTAGCAAGGACCCTTCCATTTCAGGATCAAGGTATTATGTGTCCTTCATTGATGACTATAGCAGATGGACTGTGTTATACTTTATGAAGCATAAGAATGAAGTGTTTAATTGTTTCAAGAAGTATCTTGCACTGGTTGAAAACCAAACAGGAAGAAACTTGAAAAGGCTAAGGTCAGATGGAGGAGGAGAATACTTCTCCAATGAGTTTGAAGATTTCTTGCAGGAAAGAGGCATCAAAAGGGAGATAACCACAAGGTACTCACCTGAACAAAATGGGGTAGCTGAAAGAAGAAATAGACTCATTGTAGAAATAGCAAGGTCTATGCTTAATGAAAAGAAGTTGCCAAATTATCTTTGGGCAGAGAGTGTATCTACTGCCACATATCTCATTAACAGGTTGCCATCAAAGACACTTGATGGAATGACACCATATGAAGCTTGGCATGGTAAGAGACCATCTTTGGATCATTGCAAAATCTTTGGTTGTATTGCATATGTGCATATACCTTCACAGGTAAGGGGAAAGCTAGACCCTAAAGCTGAAAAATGTATCTTCATTGGTTATGACTTGAACCAGAAAGGGTACAGATTCTACAACCCCTCAAACAAAGGTTTCAAGGTAAGCAGAGATGTCATCTTTGATGAGAATGACTCATGGTATGAGAATGAATGCAGGAAGGTTAGTCTACCGTATGACATGGAAGAAGACTTCCCAAAGCTCACCAAGGAGGAACCAATCCATAAAGAAGACTCAAATTCAGATGATGATGACATAATTAACCTTGAGGAATTCAAGGCATGGAAGTCCAAAGGGAAGATGAAAATGAAGAAGCTAGAGGATATACCAGAATCCTCAACTCAAGCAATGAGGAGATCTCAGAGAGAAAGTAAGAAGCCTATCAGATATGGGTATGACACTTCTCTTGTAACTAAGCATTCTGTATATCTTGCAAAGGACTTGTTAAATGAAGAACCAGGTTCATATGAGGAGGCAATCACCAAAGCAGAATGGAAAGAAGCTATGGATGAAGAAATAGAAGCTCTCAAGGAGAGTGACACTTGGGACTTGGTACCCAAGAAGGATTCTATGAAGGTGATAGGATCCAGATGGATCTACAAATTAAAAAGAAACTCTGATGGAACAATCAACAGGTACAAAGCTAGGTTGGTAGCCAAGGGTTTTGCACAAATCCAAGGCATTGATTATGAGGAGACATTTTCTCCTGTGGCAAAGATGCCAACAATCAGAGTATTGGTGAGTGTAGCTGCATCCAAGAATTGGAACATGTACCAATTAGATGTCAAGATTGCTTTCTTGAATGGATGGATATCTAAAGAAGTCTACATGTCACAACCACCTGGCTATAAAGATCCCAAGAAGGTAAATTATGTTTGTAAATTGAAGAAGGCTCTATATGGATTGAAGCAGGCACCTAGAGCATGGAATTACAGGTTGACAACATATCTCCAAGACCAAGGATTTGTGATGAGTAAAGCAGACACTTCTCTATTTATAAAGAGGAGTAGTACAGAGGTAATCTACTTGTGTGTTTATGTTGACGACATCATCATTATAGGCAATGATGTCAGTGGGATTAGACACATCAAAGGACAGATGATGAAGGAATTCAAGATCAATGACCTTGGATTATTGAAGTACTTCTTAGGTCTTGAGTTAGTCTACACTAATTCAGGTATATATATCACTCAAAAGAAGTATGTACAAGATATGGTCAAGAAATTTCATTTGCAGGAAGCTAAAATCTCAATCACTCCAATGGAGGTTAATCTAAAGCTAAGTGCTCATGAAGGGGATGAAGTCCAAGACATTACAGGATATCAAAGTATGGTAGGTAGTCTGAATTATGCTACCTTGACTAGAATTGACATAGCATATGGTGTAAGTGTGCTTAGCCAATTCATGCACAAACCAAGGGTACCTCACCTAGAAGCAGCAAAGAAGATCTTGAAGTATCTAAAGGGAACTCAGAACCATGGTTTGTATTTTCCTTATACATCAGATATTGATATTAAAGTATATTCAGATGCAGATTGGGCAGGATGCAAGGATGATAGGAGAAGCACATCAGGATACATATGTTTTGCAGGTGATAAACCTATTTCTTGGTCAGCCAAGAAACAACCAACAGTGGCTTTGTCATCTACTGAAGCAGAGTATAGAGGGCTAGCCAATGCCACTCAAGAAGCTATTTGGTTAAAACTTTTGTATACAGAGTTAGGCCTATATACTAGACCTCCAATTATCTTTGGAGATAACACAAGCTCTCTTCACCTTGCAGCTAATCCAATATATCATGCTAGGACAAAACACATAGAGGTTCATTACCACTATGTGAGAGAGAAGTTGCTTAGTAAAGACATTCAGTTGACTTATGTGTCCACTAATATGCAATGTGCAGATTTACTCACTAAAGCTTTGGATGGAAACAAGTTATGCAGATTCAAATCCATGATTGGATTGCAGGATGTGATTGAAGAATGAAGCTGAAGACTTGAGCCAAAATGTTTGGCTTGAGGAGGAGCTGTTGGTACAAGTCAAGCCTTCACATTTGGATTGGACATCTACTTTGAAGACTCTACATGAAGCAAGGAGCATAGGAACACTAGCTTATGAGTTATTATTTTTTTTTACCCATTGTAAAAGTCTATATGACTTGGCGCATTATGCAATCACGCCTAATTGATTGAAAGTCGCGGAAAAGGTTGTTGATTGATTGAGAGAATATCTCAATCAACCTTTTTTAGGTGAAAGATTTTAGGAGATTGATTTGAATTCTATTTCAAGCTCTCACTCAACTCCTATAAAAACTACAAGTCAAAAGTCGCAGTTGTTCTTCACTCATCCCGAGGCATTACTGTATCAATCATTGAGTGTGTGAGGTCTACTCTATAGCCTACACCTCTGAGTACCATTGAGCTATGTTTATCATGCCAATGGGAATGTACATTTACATGATCTAATACAAATATTTACATTCATCATCTCTGTTATTCTCTGAGTGTACCACTTCAACTACTGTCAACTTCAAAGAGGCATATCTCAGTGCCTATTGAACCAAATCAAGTGATTCAAAGCTTAATAGATCCAGCTCAAAGAATACCACAAGCATACAAAGTTTGAAGCAACTTGGTTCAGTCAATTTTGAGAAATCGTGGTCAAAGTGCTCACTGTTGCAGTTCTTACAGTAAACGAGTAATTTCCGGTAGAAGAACGAAGTAGATCTCGCACAGTAATGCGAAGCTTTGTATGAGAGATAGCTCACTATATAGCTAGACATCTCTACTTTTAGTTGATCAATCTTTCCGGTGAAAAAGATATCTACACACAGTACAAAGTCTGACCGGAAAGAGGCTGTCTGAACTAGAGGAGTTTTTTCTTAAACTTCAGAAAGAGTTCAGTAAGTTAAGAAAGTTCACGCGTCACTTCCTTACTTCATGTATGTTCACTTGAAGTAATTATAAACAGAAATTGAAGTTCATTCCGGTACAATTCCGGTACGATTACGGTGTCAGTCCAGTGACAGTCCGGTGAAATTTCGGTGAAATTTTTTCCAGTAAAGTTAGAGCATATGTTGAGCACTAGACTTTGCTAAGCTATTGATTGATTACAGAGAATTTCTGAGTCACTCTAACTTAGTTCTTCTTGGCGTGGCGGTTTCCGCAAGGCTCAGTCTTCATCGCGTTATCAAGGAGTAGAATCGGAGAAAAGGATCAAAGAGGGCTGGTGCAAAGCAGGATTAGCAGTACCAACTCAATCTTCTGAGTGCGTCCAACCATCTCTCCCAACATATGTATGTAAGTGTGTATGTGAGTGTATGTGTGTGTGTATATGTATATGTAGGTGTGTACATGTGTGTATGTATGTATGCATATGTATGTATGTGTATGTGTATGTGTGTGTGTATATGTGGGTGTATGTATATGTGCATTTGTATGTCTACTTGTGTGTATTTTTGTGTATGCATGTATATATAGTGTGCATGTGTGTGTGTACGTATGTGTGTGTATGCATATGTGTGTGTGTACGCATGTGTGTATGTATGTATGTATGTATGCATGTATGTATGTATGTATGTGTGTGTATGTATGCATGCATGTGCATGTGTGTATGCATGTGCATGTATGAAAGTCTATATGTGTGTATGCATATGTGTATGTATGTGTATGTGCATATATGTATATGTGTATGTATGTGTGTATGTGTGTGTATATATGTATTTGTGTATGTGCATGTGTGTGTATGCATGTGTCTATGTATCTATGCATATGCATGTGTATGAATGTGTGTGTATGTATATGCGTATCTGTGTATGCATTTTTGTATGTATGTATGCATATCCATGTGTGTGTATGTATGCATGTGAGTGCCTGTGTGTGTGTCTTTGTGTGTATATGTATATGCGTGTTTGTGTATGTGTGTATGTGTATGTGTATATGTGTATGTGTTGTATGTGCATGTGTGTGTATGCATGTGTGTATGTATCTATGCATATGCATGTGTATCCATGTGTGTGCATGTATGCATTGTGTGTGTGTATGTATGTGAGTGTATGTGTGTGTGTCTATGTGTCTGTATGTTCGTGTGTGTCTATGTGTACATCTATATGTGTGTGTTTATGTGCATGTGCATATGTATGTATGCATATGCATGTGTGTATGCATGTGAGTGTATATGTGTATGTGTGTATTGTTGGTGCAATTCAAGCCTTCACAATTTGGCTTGGATTACTTCATGAAGACACCACTTGAAGGAAGGACCATAGGAACTTATGCTTATAAGTTCTTACCATTTTACTCCTTGTAAAAGTCTAAAAGACTTGGCATTTCTTATGTACACACCTACTTGATTAGAGTTGTGAAAAAAGTTGTTGATTGATTGAGAGAATATCTCATTACCTTTTAGGTGAAAGATTCTAGGAGTTTGAATTTGAATTCAAACTTGAAGTTTCAACTCAACTCTATAAAAGAGGTGAGACAAAAGTCGCGGGTAGCTCAACTCATTCTAGCTCACTTCCCGAGACATCTATCATTTGTATCTGAGTGTGTATGAGTGCTACATTGAAGCCCATACCTCATTACCTCATCTAGCTATGGTTATAATTCTAATGAGATTGTACAATTATGTCAGTTAATAGATATATTCACATTCATCAACTCTGTGTTCTATGAGTATACCACTTCAAGTCTGCCAACTTCAAAGAGGCATATTTCAGTGCCTACTTCACCAAATCAAGTGATTCAAAGCTTGGTGGATCCAGATCAAAGCATACTACAAGCATACAAAGTTTGAAGCAACTTGGTTTAGCCAATCTCGAGAAATTGTCGTCGAAGTGCTCACTGGTATTTGTCTGCATACTTCCTAAAAAGTTGGGGATGTCCATAAATTTGCTAAAGTGATTTCTCCTAGTATAGTTTATCATTCTGAATGATTCCACTTGCAAATGGTAGCTTACTAAGCTAATAGAATACCTCTAGAAGGAATTTTGCCAATCGTAAGTGTACTGGTCATACTGAGTGAAAGACTGAGCAGGTATCAACACCAAAATAGAAAGTTTTCTAGTTTTGTGATTCACAAACTCATCTGTTTTGATCAAGTCATTACTCAAACCTTTTCCAAAGTACATATAGCATTTCTTGGTATCATTTGGAAGCTAAGGGTGTCTACTAATCATATCTGGAGACACTGAGGGCTGGTGCAAAGCAGGATTAGCAGCACCTACTTAATCTTATGGAGGATCCATCCATCTTTCCCAACAGTGGTATCAGAGCAAACAAGGTAACATGGGAGATGGTTTTCCTTCATTCATTGATAAATTGGACAGGAACAATTATCAAGCTTGGTCTCTGAGGATGAAGACCTATCTACAAGGAAGAAGTCTATTTGGATTCATCTCAGGAGATGAGGAATTGCCCTCATTCAAAGCAAGGGGTCTACCTAGCAAGGAAGAACAAGAAAGGCTTAATACATGGTGTGCAAAAGATGCATTGGCAAGGTCTTATCTTCTTAACTCTATATTTGATTTCCTTTTACCTCACATCAGGAATTGTAAGACTTCCCAAGAAACTTGGGAAACCTTGTCATCATATTTTTCATCTAATACAAGGGCCAGGAAGAATCAATTGTGGATTGAATTCACAACCCTTAGGAAGCAACCAAAGCAATCAGTCTCAGAATTTGTGACCAAGATCAAGGATGTGGCAGACCAATTAGCAAGCATAGCAGAGGAGATTGAAGAGGAACAAATAGTAAGGCAAGTAACTAATGGACTAAAGGCAGATGATAAGTGGGAAAGCTTCACCACTGCAATGGATCTCTACATGGATATGCATACCCCAGATCTCACAACTCTGATGAGCCAACTATTCACACATGAAGCAAAGTTCACAAAGGTAAGAGATACATCTAAAGGTAACACTCCTTCTGCCCTATATACTGATAAAAAGGTTAAAGACAAAGGTAAAAGTAAAAAGCAAGAAGATGAAGGTTCTACCTCCCAAGCCAACTATGCAGGGAGAGGTAGATCTTTAAGAGGCAGGGGCAGAGGAGGTAAGCAAGGTAGGGGGAGACCCTACAATTCATCACCATGCAATATTTGTGGATTGTCTAACCACACCACAGATGAGTGCTACAGAAACTACAAAAATCAGAGAGGAAGAGGCTATCAAAGAGGTGGATACTCTCAAGGCAGAGGAAGGTTCAACCAACACCAAGGCTACAATGGCTACAACAATAACTACAACAACAATTACAACAACAACCATAATGGTAACTACCAAGGAGGATTCAGAAATAGGAAAGACTACAACAACTACACAGAGGAGCAAGATGACTCCCTATTGATCATGAATATGACTTCCAAGTCAGGTATCAATGATGATCATCTGTTTTATATTGATTCAGGGTGTTCTAATCATGTAGCTGGCAATGTGGCACTACTCTCTGATCTTGAGGAACCCAAGGGCAAACATCAAGTACAGATAGGTGATGATACTAAGCACTCTGTAGTAAAGATTGGAAATGTAAAAACTTGTGATGGTAACCAGAACCTATTGAGCAGGGTACTTTATGTACCAACCATTACCAAAAACTTAATGAGTGTTGGTCAGATTGTGGAGAAAGGTTTGCAGGTCAGGTTCAATCAACATGGAGCATATGTAGAGGACCCAAGCCATGGATTCAAAAGGATAGCCAAGGGAGAAAAATCAGGTAGATTATTTACTTTTGAGCTAGAAGACACCAAAAACATTGCTTTATACAATTACAAGGATCAAACACTTTCAGAATTAGAAATATGGCACAAGAGATTAGGTCACATAGGTGAAAGGACCTTAAAGCAAATGTGCAGGGACCAATGTGTGCTTGGGATACCTAATGTATCCAAGCAACACATGTTTTACAAATGTGGTGCTTGTGAGTTTGGTAAGTCTCACAGATTGCCCTACTCAAGGAAAGGTTTTATGCATGAAGACTACCTAGACTTGGTACACACATATGTTTGGGGACCTAGCAAGGATCCCTCCATTTTCAGGATCAAGGTACTATGTGTCTTTCATTGATGATTATAGCAGATGGACTATGTTATACTTTATGAAGCACAAGGATGAAGTGTTTAATTGTTTCAAAAGATATCTTGTACTAGTTGAAAATCAAACAGGAAGGAACTTGAAGAAGCTAAGGTCAGATGGAGGAGGTGAATACTTCTCAAATGAGTTTCAGGACTTCTTACAGGAAAGACGCATCAAAAGGGAAATAACCACAAGGTACTCACCTGAACAAAATGGGGTAGCTGAGAGAAGGAATAGACTTATTGTTGAAACAGCTAGATCCATGCTTAATGAAAAGAAGTTGCCAAATTATCTTTGGGCAGAGAGTGTATCTACTGCCACCTATCTCATAAACAGGTTGCCATCAAAGTCACTTGATGGAATGACACCTTATGAAGCTTGGCATGGTAAGAGACCATCATTGGATCATTGCAAAATTTGTGGTTGTGTAGCATATGTGCATATTCCCTCACAGGTAAGGGGAAAGCTAGACCCTAAAGCAGAAAAATGTATTTTCATTGGTTATGACTTGAATCAAAAAGGGTACAGATTCTACAACCCAACCAATAAAGGGTTCAAGTCCAGAGATGTCACCTTTGATGAGAATGACTCATGGTATGAGAATAATTGCAGGAAGGTTAGTCTACCCTATGATTTGGAAGAGGAGTTTCCAAAACTCTCAAAGGAGGAACCAATCCAGAAGGAAGACACAAGTTCAGAAGATGATGACACAATCAATATTGAAGAATTCAAGGCATGGAAGTCCAAAGGAAAGATGAAGATGAAGCAGATAGAGGATATTCCAGAATCCTCAACTCAGTCAACTAGAAGATCTCAGAGAGAAAGGAAAAAACCTATCAGATATGGGTATGATACATCTCTTGTTACCAAGCATTCAATTTATCTTGCAAAGGACTTGTTAAGTGAAGAACCAGGTTCATATGAAGAGGCAATCACCAAACCAGAATGGAAAGGAGCTATGGATGAAGAAATACAAGCTCTCAAGGAGAGTGACACATGGGACTTGGTACCCAAGAAGGACTCTATGAAGGTGATAGGATCCAGATGGATCTACAAGCTAAAGAGGAACTCTGATGGTACAATCAACAGGTACAAAGCTAGGTTGGTAGCCAAGGGTTTTGAACAAACCCAAGGCATTGATTATGAGGAGACATTTTCTCCTGTGGCTAAGATGCCAACAATCAGATTATTGGTGAGTGTAGCTGCATCCAAAAGTTGGAACATGTATCAATTAGATGTCAAGAATGCTTTCTTGAATGGATGGATATCTGAAGAAGTCTACATGTCACAACCACCTGGCTATGAAGATCCCAAGAAGGTAAATTATGTTTGTAAATTGAAGAAGGCTCTATATGGATTGAAGCAGGCACCTAGGGCATGGAACTACAGGCTGACAACATACCTCCAAGACCAAGGGTTTACTATGAGCAAGGCAGACACTTCATTGTTTATCAAAAGGAGCAATTGAGAGGTAATCTATCTCTCTGTTTATGTTGATGACATCATCATTACAGGTAATGATGTCCAAGGAATCAGAAGCATCAAAAACAAGATGATGAAGGAGTTCAAGATCAATGACCTTGGATAATTGAAGTACTTTCTAGGACTTGAATTGGTTTATACTAATTTAGGTATATATATCACTCAGAAAAAGTATGTACAAGACATGTTGAAGAAGTTTAACCTGCAGGATGCCAAAGTCTCAAGTACTCCAATGGAACTCAACCTAAAGCTAAGTGCTCATGAAGGGAATGAAGTCCAAGACATTACAGGATATCAAAGTATGGTAGGTAGTTTGAATTATGCTACCTTCACCAGAATTGACATAGCATATGGAGTTAGTGTGCTAAGTCAATTCATTGACAAACCAAGGGTACCTCACCTTGAGGCTGCAAAGAAGATCTTGAAGTATCTAAAGGGAACTCAGAACCATGGTTTGTACTTTCCTTATACATCAGATATTGACATTAAAGTGTATTCAGATGCAGATTGGGCAGGATGCAAGGATGATAGGAGGAGCACATCAGGATACTTATCTTTTGCAGGTGATAAACCTATTTCTTGGTCAGCCAAGAAACAACCAATAGTGGCATTGTCATCCACTGAAGCAGAGTATAGAGGGCTATCCAATGCCACTCAAGAAGCTATTTGGTTAAAGCTTTTGTATACAAAGCTAGGCCTATACACTAGGCCCCCAATTATCTTTGGAGACAACACAAGCTCTCTTCACCTTGCAGCTAATCCAATATATCATGCTAGAACAAAACACATAGAGGTTCATTACCACTATGTGAGAGAGAAGTTGCTAAGCAAGGACATTCAGTTGACCTATGTGTCTACTAATATGCAATGTGCAGATTTACTCACTAAAGCTTTGGATGGAAACAAATTATGCAGATTCAAATCCATGATTGGATTGCAGGATGTGATTGAAGATTGAAGATGAAGACTTAAGCCAAAGTGTTTGGCTTGAGGGGGAGCTGTTGGTGCAATTCAAGCCTTCACAATTTGGCTTGGATTACTTCATGAAGACACCACTTGAAGGAAGGACCATAGAAACTTATGCTTATAAGTTCTTACCATTTTACTCCTTGTAAAAGTCTAAAAGACTTGGCATTTCTTATGTACACACCTACTTGATTAGAGTCGTGAAAAAAGTTTTTGATTGATTGAGAGAATATCTCATTACCTTTTAGGTGAAAGATTCTAGGAGTTTGAATTTGAATTCAAACTTGAAGTTTCAACTCAACTCTATAAAAGAGGCAAGACAAAAGTCGCGGGTAGCTCAGCTCATTCTAGCTCACTTCCCAAGACATCTATCATTTGTATCTGAGTGTGTATGAGTGCTACATTGAAGCCCATACCTCATTACCTCATCTAGCTATGGTTATCATGCTAATGAGATTGTACAATTATGTCAATTAATAGATATATTCACATTCATCAACTCTGTGTTCTCTGAGTATACCACTTCAAGTCTGCCAACTTCAAAGAGGCATATTTCAGTGCCTACTTCACCAAATCAAGTGATTCAAAGCTTGGTGGATCCAGATCAAAGCATACTACAAGCATACAAAGTTTGAAGCAACTTGGTTCAGCCAATCTCGAGAAATTGTCGTCGAAGTGCTCACTGGTATTTGTTTGCATACTTCCTAAAAAGTCGTGGATGTCCATAAATTTGCTAAAGTGATTTCTCCTAGTATAGTTTATCATTTTGAATGATTCCACTTGCAAATGGTAGCTTACTAAGCTAATAGAATACTTCTAGAAGGAATTTTGCCAATTGTAAGTGTACTGGTCATACTGAGTGAAAGATTGAGCAGGTATCAACACCAAAATAGAAAGTTTTCTAGTTTTGTGATTCACAAACTCATCTGTTTTGATCAAGTCATTACTCAAACCTTTTCCAAAGTACATATAGCATTTCTTGGTATCATGTGGAAGCTAAGGGTGTCTACTAATCATATGTAGAGACACTGAGGGCTGGTGCAAAGCAGGATTAGCAGCACCTACTTAATCTTCTGGAGGATCCATCCATCTTTCCCAACATGTATGCATATGTGTGTGTATGTCCATGTGTGTATGCATGTGTGCATGTGTGTATGCATGTGTGCATGTGTGTATGCATACACATGTGTATGCATGTGTCTGTATGTATGCATGTGAGTGTATGCATGTGAGTGTATGCATATGTGTATCTATGTGTGTGTATTGTGAAAAGCGCTTTCAATTAAGCCACTTTTAATCTCGTTTCTGGGTTCTTGGGATGGAGAGGGGTCTGATATTATAGAGGCCCTTGTTAATTTTCCCAATTCAAGATTCAAATGAGCAATTAACTATCTTCCGATTCAATGATTATCACTACGCAGTACGTCAACGAAGCGAATCAACAACTACGAATTCGCACAGACTGTTAATGTCAAATGTAGCGTTATTGTGTTTAATGATTAACCACTAAGAACTTAAGAAACTAGACACAGTACTCAGAATTCAATGAATCTACAACACAACAGCTCCAGCACGGTCGCTTAGACAGACAATCTGGCGATCCCCTCTTCCCGCACTCAACATCGTGCTTGCCTTTTCATTAATCAATAGAAAGTTACATCTGTTCGCTATGCCTTTTCGGTGCGTGCGAATATGAAAAATAAAATTACATATCCAATCCAGTCGCTAACACTGGCATGCATGGTGGACTCGTACCCAAAATATGGAATTACAGATTTAAGGCTCATCAATAATGCCTTGAATATACAGAGATCTGGCTAGTTTAAAAGTTCGAGTGATCTTTTGCTTTAAAGAGTCAGCATATCTTTCAAAATGTCCAGCTCGACCAGTTGTGCATCAATATGAACCGAACTAGCAGCAACGACTTGACTCATCAATAATTCTATCTACGTCTACAAAAATGTTTCCTGCAGGTAAAAGTCATTGGCTAGTCTGTGCATAAATGTGAGAGAGTCTCTCTGCCTGAAATCCTAATTGCTTTTCTCGTCTTTCCAGCTCCTGAGCTTGATACTGGATAGTTTTATAATAAGCATCTCATTCTTTCATAATGGCTTCTAGCTCTTTCTTTAGTTGAATCGTCCGGCCCGTCTGTGCATCCAAATCACGACTCTTTTGGAAAAGTTCGACGGACACTGTCTTAATTCTTCAGTGTTCTGCATGGCCAAGTCAGCCATTTCCTGTCCCTTTTGCTCTACAACAGCAAGATTGGCACGTGTTTCTTTCAGCAGATTTCCTAATGCAACACGAGCATCTTCTTTATCGCGCACCATTTGTTCTGGTTGAACTATTTCTTCATCACGCACTCCTAGGAGAACGGTCTTCTTTTTCAACTCAGCAAGTGCGTTGTCCCGTTGAGCAATCAGAATATCTTGTTCTGCTAACCCTTCTTGAAGTTGATGGATCTGAGTCTGCAAGGCGTGGTTCTGAGCTTTAACTGCAATTGCTTCTTCTTGGAGCGGAGCAATGTCTACTTCGAGCAAATCAACTTTACTCTGCAACTCCTGCTGAATATTCTTAGTTGCTAGCTTCATCTGGAGGGGTAATTGCTGGGAAAATTGTATAAGAAGGTGGCCCATAGACTCCAATTTGGTGAACATGATGGCTGGGGGAGGAAGAGAAGGAGGAGGTTGTGATGGGGAGGTGGAAAGTAGATGAGGGGAGGGTGGTGGAGAGTAATCGGGAGAAGATAACTGATGGGTGGATGCCTCGCGGATGGCATTGGAGAGTGCACAAGGAAGAACTTCAACAGGCGCAGAACTGGTAGTTGGCGGAGGAAGAGGGAGAAGGGCATTCGGCACCAAAATTATGCCGGTCTCGATCTGATTTTCTTCTACAGCAGCTTTAGTAATAGCCTCAGCAATGCCAGTCACTTCCTTGATTGCATCTGCTTCGACAATGACTACATCTGCTTGGACCGTGACTGCTTTTGCTAGGACGTCCACGGGTGGTGACAAAGAAGTTTGACAGCCCGTACCTCCAGTAATTTTGGCTATCTCCTTCACAGCCTCCACATTCGGTTGATGAGATTCCTCCCACGAGGAGACTTTAGCTACATCGTCCATGACAACATCTTGATCTGGTTGCTTGAGAGAAGAAGATGGGGCGGACTCAACCTGTAAAGAGGTGGCAGTATCGTGGAAGACCTCAACTTCATGACCCGCAGTGGAACCCTGTACCTGGATTTGTGATGGACTAACGCGTCTGCATTTGCGATGAAAGAACTGAAGCAAATCTTCATGGTGATCATCTTCAATCATTTGACTAGATTCTTCATGTGGTAGCATGGTAGTCGGAGGTGGTTGGGCGGCTTGGAGCACCGGAAAGAGAAAGGTTAGGAGATGAGGTAAATGAGTGTGAGGGATGTCGTTCTTGGCGATTTGTTTTGTAACCGCTACGCATTCACGGTGAATGCGCCTAAAGGAAAAGGACGTAAAATTCACAGGTTCTCTAGAAGCAGTATCTATCATAGAGTAAAATGGTCGGGAAATACCATAGGTGCACTTTTGCAAGTTTAACGCAGCGACAAGGAATTGTAGAGCAGTATGCTCTGGTTCAGGTCCGCAAAGGATGCCAAACTCATTAGATGAGGTGGCAAGAGGAAGGAGCGGTCCATTCTCCAACCCTTCCTAAAGGAGACGAAATCCCTCAGCAAACGTATTTAGAGTGATTACGACACGAGGGTTTGAACATGTAACCGGCCAATACTGCTCCGTAGCAAGTGTGGTAGTGATGGCAGAGATGATCTGCGCATGAAAGGGGTGACACTCCAATGAATGCCAAGGCAATTCAGCGAAGGCCAACAACCCCCGAGCGCGTAAGTACTTACTCACATCTGGAGTGAGCCCCGCACGAAAGGTTGCTATATGAGCTAGAGCTTCCATGGCGCACACAGAGATAAACGAAAACACAGAGTACACAGAGTACACAGAGGTCGCAAACACACAATCACAATAGCGATTAACAGTGGAAAGAACAAGATTAAATAAGAATATGAGAAAAATCAGGCGGCAAAACCCTACTCATAACGCAGTATTGGAGAGATATCCTTCATAAGTGCGGCATGCATGCATGAACACAAGCAGTGACATAGAGGCGGCCATTAATCATGATTAAATAAGCAAAGGGAAGGATTACGGTCAGATGGTCAACCAAAACATGGGGAGTAGAAAAAGAAAGCAAGTAACAAGGGAAAAAGACAAAATGACCGAGTATACCTCAGGCGTGACTAGACTGTGGGTGATAGGGGTGGAGCTTAGAGCCATTAATCACTTTTGGAAGAAGAGCACCTGTTAAGGTTGCCAACCGAAAAGTGGCGGGACCCACCTATGCAGCAATCCAGTATGCACCGAACCACCGTAACTTAAATTTTTCGATAGATCTATTGGCTTTAGCATTGTAGAATAAAACGAGTTGGTCAATCGTAAATACAGGGGTTTTTAGAAAGCGATCATGAGTACGGGCTTGGCATAGCTGAACTTCTTGAAGAATCATGAAGCTTTCCCAGCGTTGTTCATCCAATGATCTGAGCACATCCAACCGAAATGGAAAAGATTCTTCCTGTAGCAATTTCTAAGATAAGGCTACTCGCAGGCTCGGTACCTCTACTTCCATTGGCGCAATAGCTTCCACTCCATAAGCAATTTTAAATCAAGTCGTTCTGGTAGCTACTTTATACGTGGTCCGGTATGCCCACAAAACTGCAGGTAAGAGCTAGTCCCATATTGCATAGCGTTAGGCATGCAGAACTTTGCTTATGTGACTTCAACTCTTTTTCTTTTAGGAGTGTAGCTTACATGACACTCCCTAAAATAAGCATCACATAAGCGACAATCCCCGTTTTTCATTATTAATTGGGGCATTGCTATGCCACCATTTTTCTTGTAGTGATATATATATATATATATATATATATATATATATATATATATATATATATATATATATATATATATATATATATATATATATATATATATATATATATATATATATATATATATTGTTGGCAGTAGCAAAGGCACAGACGATAAGGAAGTATGTGAAGGTCGATCACAATGAAGTACTGGGAAGCCAAGCGGATTATTTTTTCAAAGAAATATGTTTTCAAATACTTTTCCAAAACCATCAATAGTGATTTTCATCACTCTTGTATCATATGTAACATAGAACAACCACTTTTGTAATTATATGGTCCATTTTGTGCAAGCCGAGGATTCCTCGAGCTTGAGGAGCTTAGTTAGAACGAGCCTACCAATTTTGGTTATTTTTAGTCGTTTACCCCTTCAAATAGCATCTAGAACCTATTTTTTAACTATGTCGGTCAGTAGATGTGAAACTGGTCAAAACTAGTCTAGAACCTATAAAAAGAGCTAGAGAGCTCATTTTTGAGGTTAGCTTGTATGAGTAGAGAAGAGCTTAGAGCTATCTTGAGCTTGTAATTGAGATCCTGAGAATAGATTCTATTTTCATAGCTTCCATTGTGTCTTGCTTGTCTCTTACATGTGCATGTGTAGGTGTGTGTGCATCTCTATGCTTCTCACCTTCACTCTCACTACATCTCCTGTTCACGATCTTCATATCACTCCTATCTCTTTTGCGGATTGACATTAAGGAGGTGGATCTTCTTAACGTGGTACTTACCATTGTGCTAGAGAAACACCAAATTTGGCACCGTTGTCAGGGATCGAGTCTAGGACAAATGTATGATGGTAAGAGTATAGCAAGAAGTGGTGTCGGAAGGTAAAATTTCAGTTTTTGTTGTTGGTTTTAAGTAGTTTTTTGTGTTTTTCATCTCCTACTCTTTTTTCACCACCGCATCATCTTCTTCCACTTCAAAAAAATAAAAAACTTCACCATATCCACCCATTCTCCTCATTTCCCCTCATTTGTGCATGCAAGAGAGAGAGAGAGCGTTTGTACTTGTGTGTTTTTTACTTTTCTTGCAGGTACAGTGCTCCAGAGCAGTAGGAAAGCTTCCAAAAGGTAAGAAATTTACTTTCTGTCAGAATCTTCATTGGAGTTGGACCATCGTGATGGTCTGATAAAGTCGGCATTTTAGGTAAGCAACCACACGACGAGGTAGGCGACCCTTGCGCACACACAAATCCACAGTTACATTTTGAAAATGTGCACTTTGGTGGATCATCGCGATGGGCTCACGCCATTGCGATTGTGTCACACCATTGCGACGGCTCGGCCAGACCATCACGACGGTCTCACACCATCAGGACGGTTCACTTCAACCATCGCAATGGTCGCTGACCATCGTGACGATCCTCTCGACCCCATGCCATCGCATTGGCCCATGCCGTCGTGACGATCCACTTGCCATGTGGCAAGCTAGACCATCACGATGATACCAGGTACGCCATCGTGACGCTTCAAAATCGGACCATCGCGATTGGCTCAAGCCATCATGCCTCGTGACCATCGCTATCGTTGATATTTTCTCTCCACTCTCATTCATGAAGGCCTACAAGAAACACATTCAGTGAAGGTGGCCAGAATTCCCTGAGAATTCCAAGATGCATCAAGGATGTCAAAGGGAGTTCACATGCAAACTTTGGAAGAAATCAAGCAAATCTTGGGTAGCAGTCAAAGCTGGTCAAACTTTGGAAATTAGGGCAAAAATTTTAATCCAAATGACATGAAAATTCATATACTTGTAAAGCCTATCAAAATCAGTATATAGCCCGAATTTCACATGTAAATGGATTTTCAAGCACATTGATATGCCATGTGCATTTTGTAAAAAATGTAATTTTTCCTTTTAGACCCTACAAAATCTTGTATACGAATTTTTTTTGGCCATATGGTTTGGCATGTATAAAGAACATATGTGGCTACATATTTGTACAGAGTTTCAAGGCTATCAGAGCTTCCTAAACACCTTAGTGCCACCTTGAAAGCTTCCAAATGTAGTCAAACTTGTACAAGGGAGATTTAGATGGGAGTTTTTTCTGCATATTCCTAAAGGAGACTTTTCAAAATATAGCCCTACAAATTTTCATCTTCATCAAAGGATATTTGAAGAATCAAAGAGCACAAAATCCAGTTTTCAAGGTCATTGTAGTTTCCTAGAATAAGATAATTCAAGGCTTGAGGGGCTGCCACATGACAAACAATGATTGAACATGTTGTACGGTCAATATGAGCTCATATTCAAGGGTGGAGATGCACTAAAGCATAAAGCAAGGAGGATCCACGAGTTTTTTCACAGAATAAGTCTTTTTTGATGATCAAAGATCAATAATGCAGAGTTTGTCCAATAATAGTAGCTTATCTTATCCAAATTGATGTCAACGCTGATCCAATGGTCCACAACAGCCCCAGATCCAATGGTGGAGAATGAAGGCACCTATTTCCTCCCCTTTTCCTTAGATATCATATAAAGAACCAATCCTAACCATCCATTTGATAAATCCAATGGTTGTAATCAAAAGAAGGTGATCTTAGGGTTGAAAGTTGATTTCTCTAGATCCAAGGGCCCAAATTCATTCAAAAAACTATATAAACTCCCCTCAAAACTCCTAGAGCATCATTGTTAGGCATCCATAGGGCCCTTGCTAGCACATGGTTTCCTTGAGAAGATTACCCTCAGTTAATTGTGTGAGGATCGAAGGTGGGCTAGTAAGAGCATAGTTCCTAGATTCAATTTTTAGACTTCCTCTCTAGGATAGGCTCATAAACCCAGTTTTTCTTTCTTTGCTCACCCTAATTTGAGCGTGTGAGCAAGTTTGAGCTGGTTTTATGTGTCTTAGACTTCTTTAGAAACACATTACGATCCTAGAAAGACATAGGTTCAATGAAGTGGGACCTATCCTCTTACATGTGACATTCAGTTGAATTGTCGTGGTGAGAGGGTCGTGCGGACCACCTTTGATCAGTAGAACACTTAGCTTGACGTTTCACAACATTCATGTATATGTTTGTCATAACAATATCTTCTAATTCATGTCTCATGTCTCTTATCTCTTTGTCTCTTACGTGTTTTTACATATCATCTTCTATCTCTTTCTATGTGTAAGAAGGCTACGTAGTATTGCGTTCAACCAGTGAGGATGATCCATTAAGGTTGAGAGAATAATTTTCTATTCATTTTTCACATCATGATGCACATGCATTCATACAACCCACGAAAACCCATTCTTATGAATTGATTTTCGAAAGTGTATAAGAAGCTCCATTCGTGGATCATTCTTCCTTTCAAAATTTTATTCATGTGTGTGGTTTTCTTTTTGTTCTCATCTTTCATACATCCACAAGAACCCATGCTTATGAATTGATTTATGAAAGTGTATAAGAAGCTCCACTCGTGGACCATTCTTCCTTTCAAAAGTTGATTCATGTGTGTGGTTTTCTTTTTGTTCTCATCATGCATACATCCATATGTTTCCCTTTCATAATTAAATCATGACATCTCTCCTCTCCATACCCAAATTCATCTTCACCTTCACATTTTTATCACAAAAACCTTCCAACACTCACTAGCTTCAGACACTCTCCGTGTGCCGTGATCGCACCCGATCCACTCAGATTGCAATCACGTCCACATTTGAACCCGACGTGGATCGCTTCGTGGCATTTTGCTTCTGATCTTGTTGGGAGGTTGTGATCCATATTTTTTGTTTCATATTTTTCATCCTCATCATATCATCATCATCATTCTTGAATGTTGCACTGGATTTCTCACAATATCGTGCACATCTTCATCATGCAAGGCCAAAGAATAGTCTCTTCTATGTTGAGAGAGAAGGGAAAATACAATGGCATCAACATTGCAAGCAACTTAGATTTGTTTGAAGAGCAAGCTATGATTTTTTGTCTTCCCGAAGATCTTTTGATATCATTCTTTGAAGGAATTGTTGATATCTCTATCATAAACCGTGTCACTCAATATGATAGTCTTCTTTGGAGTGATTTTAGAAAGAAGATGCTCAAAGAATTTTTCTTGAAGATTATAGCCAAAATAATCGGGATGGATTCTTACGATGGGTCAATTCCCCAAAGCCTAGTAGCTCTATTACTCACTTACAAAATGAGTATATTAGATGCTATGAACAACTTCCTGATGAGGATAAGATAACTTTGGAACTTGATCTTGTGATCAATTTTCTGAAGCTTCTTCATCCTAAAACTCCTAGAGAAGTTGAACGGCGATCAGAAGAGTCGGATAAGCACTATGGTCTTACTGACAATTGGCAAAAAGTGTGTAAAGTAGTAGAGGTTGTAGCCCATAGACATCGAAGACAATCCATGCTTCATAAGCAAACTAGTCTTCCTCAAGCTAGCCTTCCACAAACTAAGGAGCAAGTTAGAGAACAATCCCATGCTATGCTTTTTGACTCTACTCCTATTCCTAAAATGATGGAGCCTACTCAAGGTTTTAAAGTAGAGCCAAATAAAAGTGTAGTTGAACAATCTCAAGTGGAAATTCTCACTAAGCAAATGGAAAGTCTTATTGCTACAAAATCCAATTTGGCCAAGACTATAGATGCTTTATAATCTAATTACACCAAAACTTTCCAAAATCAAATGAACCCAATGTCTTTTCAAGAGCCTAATCAACATGTTATAGCTCCCAATCAAAATCCACAAGTAGCTCCTACTCAAGCATATCAAGTTCCTCCAATGCATAATAGTTCAATGCAAAATCCTCATCCTCATGTGAAAAATCCTCAAATATATCAAAACATGTATCCTCAAGCTTCTCAAATAGCTTTTCAAAATCTTCAAAATTAAAATTTTCAAAATCATAAACCGTATACTATGGAAGCTCCTCTTGCACCTCAAATACCACATGTTTCTCCCCAAGCTCCTCAAATACATCAACTGCCTTATCAAAATCCTACTTATCCTATTCAAGCAATACCTTATCAAGAAAATCCTCAATTTCAAAATTTCCCACCACAAGTTAATTAAAATGGTTTTGTGTGTGGCCTCGTAGGTGTCCTTGGTGTGATTCATTAGAGCACTTTTTGAGAGATTGTGAACTATTGAAGGATGCTAAGGAGAAACAACTAGTAATAGACATAGACAAGAAAATCTGTGACTATCGATGTAGGCTACCTTTGCAAGGAAATTATGGTAAGGGAGGAATTTAAAAAAAAAATGAAAATATAACCATAACGGACGTAGGAACTAGAGGAGTGAAACTAGAAGCTCTTGATGAACAATAAGTAGAATCAAGTAAACCCACAAAGGAAGTTGACTTTTCCATAGAGGCTTTAGTAAGAGCACGAGATGAGATTAGGAGAATAACGGCTTGGGAGTCACCGATAGAAGATTAATCTCTTATTTCTCACATATACAATGTAGAAGAAAAACGAAAAAGAGATGAAGCTGAGCCTAGTGAAAGAAGTGTGACTCAAAAACAAACCTCAGAGGGAGTAGAAACAATCATAGAGCAAGGAGAGACATCACAATCCAAAGATAAAAAACAAGAATCACAACCTAATGACAAAAACAAGAGGAGAAATAAAAAGGGAAGAAGACAAAGCAAAGAAAAATAGAACCAAAGCCTTTAGATAAACAAGAACAATCAAAACAAACTGAAGAACAAACACGAGAACATGAACAAAAACAAGATCCTCAACAAAAAGAAAAGAAACCAAAGAGAAAACCTAAAGCCATCTTCATTTCAGAAATTGAGAGAAAAATATATCCTATGGAGATTTTAGATGACATTTTGCTTAAGAGTCAAGTGACTATGTCTTTAGAACAAGTTTTCTCTATTGCAAAGCCAGTTTTTAAAGATAACTTTATCGGCCTAATTAAAAGGAAGAGGTTTTTGCTTAATCTAGATACTGAGATACAAGATTATCTAGATCAAGATCAAGCTATGAATGAAGCCTTAAACTTTGTTGAATCTGATGAAGAGGACTTTGATGATGATGAAGTAAATGTTAATAAAAATTTCTTAGGACCTATTCAACCTGACCATGAAAATCATGAAAACAATCTTGAAAGTCACTTTAAAAGAAAATTTTGGTCTAGAGGTACATCAGAGATGCATGTTAAAATAGGAAATGATAAGAATGCTATCATTGTAAATGCATTAGTAGATTTCGGCTCCGAAATCAATTTGATTTCAAGAGAACTCTATGATAAGTTTTGATGGCCCATAGATAAAGATTGTGGATGTCATATGAGAACTACAGATAATGGTGTAGGTACCCTATATGGAGCTTGTGATAGTGTGTCCATATCCATAGGAGGAATCATAGAAGAGTTTCACTTTTTTATTCAAGATAATTGCTCCTATGAAGTTCTCTTAGGTCAACCCTTTATTTGTGAGAGTCGTATGGAAACTAAAGCCATGGATGATGGGTCTACCTATGCTAGAATTAAGTCTAAGGATGGAATGCAATCACTTCAAGTCATGACGGTAGGAGCGAATCATCCTAGGAATCGGTTGTCAATTAGAAAGAAACCTATTGTTACTCAGGGTCATGAGCATGCTTGTAGTGATTGTGCACCTCAATTCATGTTTCGAGCTACATGTGATCAAAATTTTGGATAGAATCCATTCTTGAGTGGGGCAATAGTGGATATTGGTTTAACATCTCGCGTCCAACCAACAAACGTCATTTTCCACATTCTAGATTAGATTTTCTTCATAAGAGACAATTGTCCAAATTGTTTATCCAAAAACCCCAAAAAAATTATAAAAACAACAAAATCATGGAACATGATGAGAACATTGACAATGTGATTAAAACATCTCATTGTTTATTTACTTTTGAGGAGTTCAAGTTATATCTTCAACAAAATTCTAATTCCCATATTATTCTTCTTTCTTCCCTTGATGAGTATGCTCTTATCCAAGAATATGCTCTCAATGTTGACAAGTGCTCAAAATTTAACCAAACACATGATGCCTTAGTTGAAACAAAGTACAAAACTGTAGACAAAAAAATCAAATCCATAGCTCAACCATTACCCCAAGGAAGTAATGAAAAAATTATTGATGTGAAAAATGATCCAATTCTTTGGGATAAGAAAAACATAGGACATACATTCACAGATGATACAATCAAACATGTGAAAATTGGTACAAATGATGACTTTCTTTTGCCAATAGAGAGAGATAAATTTGAGAGAGTCATATGTAGCCATGGAAAAGCCTTTACTATGTATCGTCATGAGATTGGTTGCATAGATCCTAAGCTAGTTGCACCCATGATAATCTTTACTATTCCACATATTCCATGGAATCTTCACCCTATACTAGTTCCAAAGGCTCACTTACCTGAGCTAATGAAACTACTTAAGGAGAAGATAAACATGAGAATTTTAGAGCCATCTTTTGCACCTTACTCAAATTGATGGTTCACTGTGCCTAAAAAGAATGGGAAACTACGTTTTATTCAAGATCTCCAACCCGTCAATAAAGTCACTATAAGGAATGTAGGAACAGGACCCATTGTAGATGAGTTTGTTGAATCATTTTCAAGACATTATATCTATTCCATGGGTATTTATATTCAAGATATGACCAATTCCAATTATCAATCGATAGTTGTGACATAACCACAATGAAAACTCCTTTAGGCTTAGTGCGAATGTGTACTTTACCTCAAGGAGCGACTAATTCAGTGGCTCATATGATGAGTGCTATGAATATGGTCTTACATGATTTTATCCCTCATATAACCATGCCATTCATTGATGATATTCCAATTAAAGGGAGTGAGGAACGTGTAAAGGATATTAATTTAGATTCATCTGGATGGTTTAAATTTGTTCTTGACCATATCTCTGATTGTGAACCGATATTTCAATTATTTAAAGAGGTAGGTCTCACATTTTCCATAGAAAAATCTGTTTTTGGTGTCAACGAGGTTCTTATTGTTAGACATTTATATGGTCATTATGGTCGAAAGCCATACCCACAAAAAGTTGATGCCATTAGCAAGATTTTTGAAACATGTAACAACATGAGTGAGGTATGCAAATTTCTTGGTGCTTGCATCTTTTATGTTATTTGGATCCCACACTTTGCTCATGTTGCTGATTGTCTCTATGACTTGTTGAGGAAGAAACAAAAATTTATTTGGACTAACAAACACACACAAGCTATGCGTAAGTTAAAGAAATTATTGCTTGAAGCTCCCATCCTTAAGCGTGTAGACTATTCTATTAACAAACCTATTATATTGACTGTTGATACTAGTCCTATTGGTAGAGGTTGGATCATAAGTCAAGATGATAGTGAAGGAAATAGATATGCAATTAGGTTTGGGGCTAAAATTTTACATGAAACACAACGAAAGTATCCATAGATCAAACGAGAACTATGGGGTATGGTAACAGCTTTGAAAACAAACAAAGAATATTTCATAGGTGCAAATGTTAAAGTTGAGACTAATTGTTTGCCTCTCATTGGAATGATAGCCAATTTTTCATCTCTTGATATAGCCATGCTTAGATGGATCTCATATATTAAGTTCATAAATCTTGAGTTAGTTCATACTTCAGGTAAGTCAAATTTAGTTGTTGATATGTTATCGAGAGCTCGATTTGATGATGATCTTGAAAGTGATCTAATAAAGAATGTGAACTTATTTGACTATGTTCCACATATATACGAGTATGAGCAATTTCATGAGTCTGAGTATGAAGAATGAAGATGAATGGAGAGACATAGGAAAGTATCTGAGTATATTGCAACCATTACCTAGTTGGACTATGAAATGATTCTATAACATTAGGAAAGGAGCTTATAATTTTTTCCTATGTAATGGTTATCTTTGGAGATGTGCTAAAGGTAAGGTTAAGAACCCACAACGAGTCCTAGGAAAACGAAGTCTTCAGTTGCAAGTAATGAAGAAAATGCATGAGAAATTATGGGCAGGTCATAAAGGATTTTTGGAACATATGAAAAAATTAGAAGCACCTATTATTGGCCTAGGATGTATGTTGATATTAGTAGCTATGTTTCTACATGTTCTACTTATCAACTTCATTCGTCAGTCAAACATAGAGATCCTTTGCATCCTACTTATCCACCTTGTATTCACTATAAGTGGGTGTGGGTGGTAGATCTTGTAACTATGGCTAAAGGCATTGACAAAATGTGTTACATTGTACTTGCAAGAGAGGACTTAACACATCATGTAGAGGGACGTGCACTATGATCTAAGAACACATCCAATGTTGCAAATTCTTGCTTCAAGATTTCATAAGTCGCTTTGGGTACATAGAGAAAGTAGTTGCCGATCTTGGAGAGTTAAATGCGAGAGAAGCTAAAGAGTTCTTTGAACATCATGGTATTCATTTGTCTCTCACTACCGCATATAATCTAGAGGCCAATGGTAAAATATAGAGAGGGCATCCACCTATTGTGAAAGCCATATCTAAAGCATGTAACGGTGACATCAAATAATGGCCTAGATTCTTACCTTTTGCACTTTGGGCAGATAGAACGACGTGCACACGTACTACTAGGTATATGCCTGCTGAACTCATGTACTGTCAAAAACCATTGTTTCCAATTCAGTCTCATATTTTTGCATGGTCAAATTTGCCTTGGTCTGAAAACATGTCTACTGATGATTTTTTGAGTTTGCGCATTAAATAGTTAGAACAAAGTAAAGTAAGACTTGATGATGCCATTGAAAAATTAAGAGAATCTAGAATGAAGAATAAGCATTATTTTGATAAAACTCATTGATTGCGTCCTAAGCCAATTGCAGTAGGAGATTGGGTGCTCATTTATGATAGTACATTTTGACTCTCAATATGATGCATACAAAAAGCTCACTCAATGGTGGTTTGGGCCATACGTTGTATCAAAAGTCAACAACAATGGTATGTATGCTCTTTGTGAATTAAATGGTGTTGCACTTAAAACTTTGATTGCAGGTAAACGGATAAAGCTATTCAAGAAATGTGATAATGACGAGTACATTTTGGATGAGGACATTGAAGAAGATGACAACAATGAGGCCGATTCATAAAGAGGAGTATCCATGTTATAAAAAAAATAATAACAATAATAAAAATGAAAAAAAGGAAAAAATAAAAAAATAAAAAACATATTAAAATATCATTAATTCTTCAAGTTCATGTTGCTTTGGTTTTTTTTTCATTCTACTTTTTTTTTTTCATTCTTGCTTCATGCATGTTTGTTTTCAGTTTTTGCATTGCATTACATATCCATATCACTTGAGTCAAAAGGGCAAATGATGATTTCTCTACTTGTGTAAAATTGTATCTTAAGTAGTAATTTATCTACTAGAAATCGATTACAATATAGGATTATGGAAAGATAGGGCATGTAGATTTGGAGGTTTATTTTGGTGACATGACTTTCATATATAAACATGCATATGTATCCTGTATCGAAAGCATAATTATTGAAGTCCTAGCTCTTGCCACTGCATGTTTCTACATCCTTAGTCCACCTCACAACACTTGTATCGGAGTTTAAACGAGTGTTCTCCGTCATCAAAATTGGTTGTACCTTGTATCGGGGTTTAATTTTCCCTGTCATAAAAAAAAACCTTCTACATGTTACTAGGAAGTTTACACTTCCGTCCACCCCAAAAAAGTGATCATAACCATAAAGTCGCCGAATCATCATCATCAAAGAAAAAAGGGGAAGAGAGAGAGCAAGCCAAAGGAAGATAAGGAGGCATAGCAGAATAAATCACGGGCTATGTAGGTAGATGTATGCATTAGTGGAATTTAGTTAGATTTCCTTGCATGTTATTAGAGAAAGAGCATATTCATATTTATGAAGGAAAGAGATTGATCTAAAATAAGCTAAAGATGAAAGACGTCTCTTGAAAATCCTAAATCTTTGTTTATAATCGTATTTAAGGTAGAATATTCGTTTGTGAAAAAGGTACAAATTTTTCATCAAGATGAGAGGAACTGATGCTTAAAATGACTCAAAACATTCACTTCCACTTCATATTTTTTCTTGTTTGTTTTCTTTCTTTACATGTTTTCAATGTTGCCTATTCATTTGATTATATGTTTGTTCATGCATATTCATGTTATTTGTTTCAATTCCTTTTTTTATGCAAATGTCTACTCATTCATGTTGGGAGAGGATGGTTGGATGCACTCAGAGATTGAGTAGGTGCTGCTAAACCTGCTTCACACCAGCCCTCTTTGACTCCAGGAATGCTTAGTACACTTGATTAGCTTCCAAATGATACCAAGAAAGCATATATGTACTTTGCAAATGATATGTGTAATGATCAAATCAAAACAGATAACTTTGCACTTCACAAATCCAAGAAAACTTGCTATTTTGGTATTGACACCTGCTCAGTCTTTCACTCAGTATGACCAGCACACTTACAATTGATCAAATTCCTTCTGGACATATTAAATTAGCTTAACAAGCTACCAATTGCAAGTGGAATGAGAAGAAATGATGAACTATACTCTAAGAAATGAGTTTAGCAAAAATATGTTTACCCCCGACTTTTTAGGAGCTCTGCAGACAAATACCAGAGACCACTTCGAGCGAGATTTCTCCGAGATGGCTGATCCAATGACCTTCAAATTTTGTAGGCATGTACTATGCTTGGAGCTGGTTCCAAAAAGCTTTGAGTCACTTGATTTGGTTGAGAAATCACCAAGATATGGCTTGTAGAAGTTGACAGACTTGGAGTGTATACTCAGAGAATCACAGAGATAATGAATGTAACTCTTTCTATTAATTCACATGAATGTACAATCTCATTGGCATTATAAGCATAGCCTAATGAGTTGGAGAGGTGAGGTCTAAGATCTAGTACACTCACACACTCAGATACAAAAGAAATGAACTCGGGAGATGACACACAACCCGCGAGTTTTGTCTTGAGTTTTATATGTGTAGGAAGTAAGTTTGAATTTCAAATTCAAATCTAAGGCTCCCTATAATCACTCATCTAAAAGTGGGGAGATATTCTCTCCACTTATACATTCTAATTTCCACGAATCCAATCAAGTAGGTGTGATCATTTACATGCCAAGTCATTTAGACTTTTACAAGGGGTAAAGAAGTAGGAACTTATAAGCATAAGTTCACATGGTCCTTTCTTTAAGTGAATTAAGCTTCCAAGGTTTCAAAACCAAGTTTCCAAGGTTCCAAGCCAAGTGTGTGGGCTTGCAAATTACACCAACAGCTCCCCCTCAAGCCAAACACTTTGGCTTAAGTCTTTATTTTCAATCTTCAATCACATCCTGCAATGCAATCATGGATTTGAATCTGCATAATTTGTTTCCATCCAAAGCTTTAGTGAGTAAATCTGCACATTGCATATTAGTGGACACATAAGTCAATTGAATGTCTTTGCTTAGCAACTTTTCTCTCACATAGTGGTAATGAACCTCTATGTGCTTTGTCCTAGCATGATATATTGGATTAGCTGCAAGATGAAGAGAACTTGTGTTGTCTCGAAAGATAATTGGGGGCCTTGTATATAGGCCTAACTCTGTATACAAAAGCTTTAACCAAATAGCTTCCTGAGTGGCATTTGCTAGCCCTCTATACTCTGCTTGGTAGATGACAAAGCTACTGTAGGTTGTTTCTTGGCTGACCAAGAAATAGGTTTATCACCTGCAAAACATATGTATCCTGATGTGCTTCTCCTATCATCCTTGCATCCTGCCCAATCTGCATCTGAATATATTTTAATATCAATATCTGATGTATAAGGAAAGTACAAACCATGGTTCTGAGTTCCCTTTAGATACTTCAAGATCTTCTTTGCTGCCTCTAGGTGAGGTACCCTTGGTTTGTGCATGAATTGGCTTAGCACACTAACTCCATATGCTATGTCAATTCTAGTTAAGGTAGCATAATTCAAACTACCAACCATACTTTGGTATCCTGTAATGTCTTGGACTTCATCACCTTCATGAGTACTAAGCTTTAGATTGACTTCCATAGGAGTACTTGAGACTTTAGCTTCCTGCAAATTAAACTTCTTCAACATGTCTTGAATATACTTCTTCTGAGTGATGAAGATACCTGAATTTGTATAAATCAATTCAAGACCTAAGAAGTATTTTAATAATCCAAGATCATTGATCTTGAATTCCTTCATCTGTCCTTTGATGTGTCTAATCCCACTGACGTCATTACCTGTAATGATGATGTCATCAACATAAACACACAAGTAGATTACCTCTATACTACTCCTCTTTATGAATAGAGATGTGTCTGCCTTACTCATCACAAATCCTTGGTCTTGGAGATATGTTGTCAACCTATAGTTCCATGCTCTAGGTGCTTGCTTCAATCCATATAGAGCCTTCTTCAATTTACAAACATAATTTACCTTCTTGGGATCTTCATAGCCAGGTGGTTGTGACATGTAGACTTCTTCAGATATCCATCCATTCAAGAAAGCATTCTTGACATCTAATTGGTACATGTTCCAATTCTTGGATGCAGTTACACTCACCAAAATTCTGATTGTTGGCATCTTAGCCACAGGAGAGAATGTCTCCTCATAATCAATGCCTTGGGTTTGTGCAAAACCCTTGGCTACCAACCTAGCTTTGTACCTGTTGATTGTACCATCAGAGTTCCTCTTTAGTTTGTAGATCCATCTGGATCCTATCACCTTCATAGAATCCTTCTTGGGTACCAAGTCCCATGTGTCACTCTCCTTGAGAGCCTCTATTTCTTCATCCATAGCTTCTTTCCATTCTGTTTTTGTGATTGCCTCCTCATATGAACCTGGTTCTTCATTCAACAAATCCTTTGCAAGATATACAGAATGCTTAGTTACAAGAGAAGTGTCATACCCATATCTGATAGGCTTCTTACTTTCTCTCTGAGATCTCCTCATAGCTTGAGTTGAGGATTCTGGTATATCCTCTAGCTTCTTCATTTTCATCTTCCCTTTGGACTTCCATGCCTTGAATTCTTCAAGGTTAATTGTGTCATCATCATCTGAGCTTGATTCTTCTTTCTGGATTGGTTCCTCTTTGGTGAGCTTTGGGAAATCTTCTTCCATGTCATAAGGTAGACTAACCTTCCTGCATTCATTCTCATACCATGAGTCATTCTCATAAAAAATGACATCTCTGCTTACCTTGAAACCTTTGTTTGAGGGGTTGTAGAATCTGTACCCTTTCTGGTTCAAGTCATAACCAATGAAGATACATTTTTCAGCTTTAGGGTCTAGCTTTCCCCTTACCTGTGAGGGAATATGCACATATGCAATACAACCAAAGATTTTGCAATGATCCAATGATGGTCTCTTACCATGCCAAGCTTCATAAGGTGTCATTCCATCAAGTGACTTTGATGGCAACCTGTTAATGAGATATGTGGCAGTAGATACACTCTCTGCCCAAAGATAATTTGGTAATTTCTTTTCATTAAGCATAGACCTAGCTGTTTCTACAATGAGTCTATTCCTTCTTTCAGTTACCCCATTTTGTTCAGGTGAGTACCTTGTGGTTATCTCCCTCTTGATGCCTCTTTCCTGCAAGAAGTCTTCAAATTCATTGGAGAAGTATTCACCTCCTCCATCTGACCTTAGTCTTTTCAAGTTTCTACCTGTTTGATTTTCAACTAGTGCAAGATATCTTTTGAAACAATTAAATACTTCATCCTTATGCTTCATAAAGTATAACACAGTCCATCTACTATAATCATCAATGAAAGACACATAGTACCTTGATCCTGAAACGGAGGGATCCTTGCTAGGTCCCCAAACATCTGTGTGTACCAAGTCTAGGTAGTCTTCATGCATAAATCCTTTCCTTGTATAGGGTAACCTATGAGACTTACCAAATTGACAAGCACCACACTTGTAAATCATGTGTTGCTTGGATACATTAGGTATCCCAAGCACACATTGATCTCTGCTCATTTTCTTCAAGGTCCTTTCACCTATGTGCCCTAGTCTCTTGTGCCATATTTCTAATTCTGAAAGTGTTTGATCCTTGTAATTGTATAAAGCAATGTTTTTGGTGTGTTCTAGCTCAAAAGTAAACAATCTACCTGATTTTTCTCCCTTGGCTATCCTTCTGAATCCATGTCTTGGGTCCTCCACATATGCTCCATGTTGATTGAACCTGACCTGTAAACCTTTCTCCACAATCTGACCAACACTCATTAGGTTCTTGGTGATAGTTGGGACATAAAGTACTCTGCTCAATAAGTTCTGATTACCATCACTAGTCTTTACATTACCAATCTTTACAACAGAATGTTTAGTATCATCACCTGTCTGTACCTGATGTTTGCCCTTGGATTCTTCCAAATCAGACAGTAGTGCCACATTACCAGCTACATGGTTAGAACACCCTGAATCAATATAAAATAAATGCTCATCATTTGTACCTGCCTTGGAGGTCATATTCATGATCAATAGGGAGTCATCTTGCTCCTCTGTGTAGTTGTTGTAGTCCTTTCTATTTCTGAATCCACCTTGATAGTTACCATTGTGGTTGTGGTTGTAATTGTTGTTGTACTGGTTGTTGTATCCATTGTAGCCTTGGTGTTGGTTGAATCTGCCTCTACCTTGAGAGTATTCACCTCTTTGATGGCCTCTTCCTCTCTGATTTTTGTAGTTTCTGTAGCACTCATCTGTGGTGTGGTTAGACAATCCACAAATATTGCATGGTGATGAATTGTAGGGTCTCCCCCTACCTTGCTTACCTCCTCTGCCTCTACCTCTTGAAGATCTACCTCTCCCTGCATAGTTGGCTTGGGAGGTAGAGCCTTCTTCATCAACCTTCTTACTTTTACCTTTATCTTTAACCTTCTTATCAGTGTATAAAGCAGAGGAGTTGTTACCTTTTGATTGCTCTCCATTCCTTGTAAGCTTTGCTTCATGTGTGAAGAGTTGACCAATCAGAGTTGTTAGATCAGGAGCATGTTTGTCCATGTATAGATCCATTGCTGTGGTAAAGCTCTCCCATTTGTCATCAGCTTTTAGTCCATTGATTACCTGCCTTACTATTTGTTCCTCTTCAATCTCCTCTCCAATACTTGCAAGCTGGTCTGCAATGTCTTTGACCCTAGTGACAAAGTCTGAAACTGATTGCTTTGATTCCTTCCTAAGAGTAGTGAATTCAATCCATAGTTGATTCTTTCTGGCCCTTGTACTTGATGAAAAATATGTTGACAAGGTTTCCCAAGTTTCTTGGGAAGTCTTGCAATTCCTTATGTGAGGTAAAAGGAAATCAGATATAGAGTTAAGAAGGTAAGACCTTGCCAATGCATCTTTTGCACACCATGTGTTGAGCCTTTCTTGTTCATCCTTGGTGGGTAGTCCTCTTGCTTTGAATGAGGGCAATTCCTCATCTCCTGAGATGAATCCAAATAGGCTTCTTCCTTGTAGATAGGTCTTCATCCTCAGAGACCAACCTTGGTAATTGTTCCTGTCTAATTTTTCAATGAATGAAGGAAAACCATCTCCCATGTTACCTTATTTGCTCTGATACCACTGTTGGGAGAGGATGGTTGGATGCACTCAGAGATTGAGTAGGTGCTGCTAAACCTGCTTCACACCAGCCCTCTTTGACTCCAGGAATGCTTAGTACACTTGATTAGCTTCCAAATGATACCAAGAAAGCATATATGTACTTTGCAAATGATATGTGTAATGATCAAATCAAAACAGATAACTTTGCACTTCACAAATCCAAGAAAACTTGCTATTTTGGTATTGACACCTGCTCAGTCTTTCACTCAGTATGACCAGCACACTTACAATTGATCAAATTTCTTCTGGACATATTAAATTAGCTTAACAAGCTACCAATTGCAAGTGGAATGAGAAGAAATGATGAACATTACTCTAAGAAATGAGTTTAGCAAAAATATGTTTACCCCCGACTTTTTAGGAGCTCTGCAGATAAATACCAGAGACCACTTCGAGCAAGATTTCTCCGAGATGGCTGATCCAATGACCTTCAAATTTTGTAGGCATGTAGTATGCTTGGATCTGGTTCCAACAAGCTTTGAATCACTTGATTTGGTTGAGAAAACACCAAGATATGGCTTGTAGAAGTTGACAGACTTGGAGTGTATACTCAGAGAATCACAGAGATAATGAATGTAACTCTTTCTATTAATTCACATGAATGTACAATCTCATTGGCATTATAAGCATAGCCTAATGAGTTGGAGAGGTGAGGTCTAAGATGTAGTACACTCACACACTCAGATACAAAAGAAATGAACTCGGGAGATGACACACAACCCGCTAGTTTTGTCTTGAGTTTTATATGTGTAGGAAGTAAGTTTGATTTTCAAACTCAAATCTAAGGCTCCCTATAATCACTCATCTAAAAGTGGGGAGATATTCTCTCCACTTATACATTCTAATTTCCACGAATCCAATCAAGTAGGTGTGATCATTTACATGCCAAGTCATTTAGACTTTTACAAGGGGTAAAGAAGTAGGAACTTATAAGCATAAGTTCACATGGTCCTTTCTTTAAGTGAATTAAGCTTCCAAGGTTTCAAAACCAAGTTTCCAAGGTTCCAAGCCAAGTGTGTGGGCTTGCAAATTACACCAACAATTCATGCATATGATCAATTTTTTCTTCCATGTTTCTTATGTTTCCTATAAAAGAATTTGATGCCTAGAACATTTTGTTTTTTAGAAGACTAAAGTGGCGCTTCCAGAGGAATTGGAAGTTTAATGGGGGCGAATGTGGTCGATATTTTCTCTCCTCTCTCATTCATGAAGGCCTACAGGAAACACATTCAGTGAAGGTGGCCAGAATTCCCTGAGAATTCCAAGATGCATCAATGATGTCAAAGGGAGTTCACATGCAAACTTTGGAAGAAATCAAGCAAATCCTGGGTAGCGATCAAAGCCGGTCAAACTTTGGAAATTAGGGCAAAAATTTCAATGTCTCCAAATCACATGAAAATTCATATACTTGTAAAGCCTATCAAAGGCAGTCTATAGCCTGAATTTCACATGTAAATGGATTTTCTAGCACATTGATATGCCATGTGCATTTTGTAAAAAATGTAATTTTTCGACTTAGACCCTACAAAATCTTGTATAGGAATTTTTGTTAGCCATATGGTTTGGCATGCATAAAGACCATATGTGGCTACATATTTGTACAAAGTTTCAAGGCTATGAGAGCTTCCTCGACACCTTAATGCCACCTTGCAAGCTTCCAAATGTAGTCAAACTTGTATAAGGGAGACTCAGATGGGAGTTTTTTCTGCATATTCCTAAAGGAGACCTTTCAAAAAATAGCCCTACAAATTGTCATCTTCATCAAAGGATAATTGAAGGGTCAAAGAGCACAAAATCTAGTTTTCAAGGTCACCGTAGTTTCCTAGAATAAGAAAATTGAAGGCTTGAAGCGCTACCACATAAAATAATGATTGAACCATGTTGTACGATCAAGATGAGCTCATATTCAAGGGTGGAGATGCACTAAAGCATAAAGCAAGGAGGATCCACAAGTTTTTTCACCGGATAAGCCTTTTTTGATGATCAGAGATCAATAATGGAGAGTTTGTCCAATAATAGTAGCTTATCTTATCCAAATTGATGTCAGCACTGATGCAATGGTCAACAACAGCCCGAAATCCAATGGTGGAGAATGAAGGCACCTATTTTCCTCCCCTTTGCCCTAGATATCAGATAAAGAACCAATCCTAACCATACATTTGATAAATCCAAAGGTTGTAAACAAAAGAAGCTGATCTTAGGGTTAAGAGTTAATTTCTCTAGATCCAAGGGCCCAAATTCATTCAAAAAACTATATAAACTCCCCTCCAAACTCCTAGAGCATAATTGTTAGGCATCCATAGGACCCTTTCTAGCACATGGTTTCCTTGAGATGATCAGCCTGAGTTGAGCGTGTGAGGATCCAAGGTGGGCTAGTAAGAGCATAGTTCCTAGATTCAATTTTTAGACTTCCTCTCTAAGAGAGGCTCATAAACCTAGTTTCTTTTTCTTTCCTCACCCTCAGTTGAGCGTGTGAGTGAGTTTGAGCTGGTTTAATGTGTCTTAGACTTCTTTAGAAATACATAGGGTCAATGAAGTGGGACCTATCCTATTACGTGTGACATTCGGTTGAACTGTCATGGTGAGAGGGTCGTGCGGACCACCTTTGACATAGAAAGACATAGGGTCGATGAAGTGGGAGCTATCCTCTTATGTGTGACATTCGGTTGAAGTGTCATGGTGAGAGGGTCATGCAGACCACCTTTGAATAGTAGAATGCTTAGCTTGACGTTTCACAACATTCATGTGTTTGTCATAATAATATCTTCTAATTCATGTCTCATGTCTCTTACCTCTTTGTCTCTTATATGTTTTTACATGTCATCTTCTATCTCTTTCTATGTGTGAAAAGGCTCTGTAGTATTGCGTTGAACTAGCGAGGATGATCCATTAAGGTTGAGAGAATAATTTTCTATTCATTTTTCACATCATGACCCACATGCATTCATACCACCCACAAAAACCCATGCTTATGAATTTATTTTCGAAAGTGTATAAGAAGCTCCATTCGTGAACCATTCTTCCTTTCAAAAGTTTATTCATGTCTGTGGTTTTCTTTTTGTTCTCATCATGCATACATCCACAAGAACCCATGCTTATGAATTGATTTTTGAAAGTCTATAAGAAGCTCCATTTGTGGACCATTCTTCCTTTCAAAAGTTGATTCATGTGTGTGGTTTTCTTTTTGTTCTCATCATGCATATATCCATATGTTTCCCTTTCATAATTAAATCATGAAATCTCTCCTCCTCATATCCAACTTCATCTTCACCTTCATATTTTATCACAAAGATCTAAACACTCACTAGCTTCATACACTCTGCGTGTGTCACGACTGGACGCGATCCACCCGGATTGCAATCACCTCCACATTTGAACCTGACATGAATCGCTTCGTGGCATTTGCTTTTGATCTTGTTGGGAGGTTATGATCCATATTTTTTGTTTCATATTTTCCATCCTCATCATATCATCATCATCATTCTTGAGTGTTGCACTGGATCTCTCACAATATCGTGCACATCTTTGTTATGAAGTAAACACATTTGTGAGAGATCTAGAACATCGTGTATCACTTGCTTATTCACATAAGATGGAGGAAGGATTCAAATCCCTTATTGTTGAGAAACAAGGCCAAAGAATACTCTCTTCTATGTTGAGAGAGAAGGGAAAATTCAATGGCATCAACATTACAAGCTACTTAGATTTGTTTGAAGACCAAGCTATGATTTCTGGTCTTCCCAAACATCGTTTGATATCATTCTTTGAACAAATTTTTGATAGCTCTATCATAAACCATGTCCTTCAATATGATAGTATTCCTTGGAGTGATTTTAGAAAGGAGATGCTCAAAGAAATCTATCTTGAAGATTATAGCCAATATAATCGGGATGGATTCATACAATGGGTCGATTCCCCAAAGCCAAGTATCTCTATTACTCACTTACAAAATGAGTATATTAGACACTATGAACAACTTCCTGATGAGGATAAGATAACTTTGGAACTTGATCTTGTGATCAATTTTCTTAAGCTTCTTCATCCTGAAACTTGTAGAGAAGTTGAACGGCGATTAGAAGAGCTGGATAAGCGCTATGGTCTTACTGACAATTGGCAAAAAGCCCATAAAGTAGTAGAGTTGTAGCCCATAGACATCAAAGACAATCCATGCTTTATGAGCAAACTAGTCTTCCTCAAGCTAGCCTTCCACAAACTAAGGAGCAAGTTAGAGAACAATCCCATGCTATGCTTTTTGACTCTACTCCTATTCCTCAAATGATGGGACCTACTCAAGGTTTTAAAGTAGAAGACCCACTCAGTTAGTAAATTCCATGAAAAATTACTTCGATGGGACATGAGATCCCTATGATCATGTTGCAGAATTTAAGCAAGTACTTCGAGGAGAGCAAGTATAAGACATGTTCATGCAATACAATGCATTTGGACTAACGTTAAAGAATACTACCTTAACTTGGTTCCAACCATTGCAACATAGGCAATTTAGGGATATTCATCACTTGTTAGAGTCATTCATCTCAGAATTCTGTAAAAGTGGAATCGGGCATGATATGTCTTCATTAATTCATAGCTTCATACAGACCCCTCAGGAAATAGTTAGATTGGTAGGACGTAGGTTTAGAAAATATGTGGAGAGATGTCCGATGCAAGAGTTACCCTCACAGGCCAAGCAAGTGTCATTGTTTTTAGATGGCCTCTTGAGCTCTAAACTATGCTCCTATGTATACTTGAAGGAGCCAAGAACATTAGAGCAATGTGTAAGAATTTGTATAGACATTGAGGACAACTTAGGAGATGAGTTGTAACTCTCAAAGGTCTATAAGGATTCAGATTGTTCATCTCTAGCTTCCTCAAAATTGTCTAGCTCGATAGAAGACCTAGCAGAAAAAGTGACCCAAAAACTAGGAGTTTCTAGTAAACTGATGCCTAGGTTAACAACAAACAAACATTGTTGCACCTGTGGTGGTGATCATATGGCAAATGTCTGTCCCAAAGCAACACAACCACAAGCCAATGCTAGTGGCCAATACTGTACAATTGAGAGACGATACACGAATCACATGGCTCAAGACTGCCCATACAACAAACAAGTAGTACGACAGAATTACCCACACAAAAACCCCCAACCAGGTAGGTATCAAGGTCAATATAATGCTCAGCCTCACTATTATAGGCCTCCTTAGAACTACCCTTATCAGGCTCAACGGAGACCTCAACCTGTTTTAGCTCAGCGGCCACCTCCACCAGCCAATGTAATCTCAGTCAAATACGCTGCTGTAGAAGAGAACCTCAATAGTTCTTTAGTGTCCTCTTCACCCCTGATCATGGAAAGTGAGCCTAACTCCAATAGTTTCATCTCTACTCATGTAGATAGTCCATCTGCATATTACACGAAGTCACCGGAACATGTGGAAACATATCAATACGATAGTCCACCAGTAGAACCCAATTGGGAACCTGACTATGCTAATGTGATGTATGGTAACCCTAATCCACGGCCCCAATTAAGACAACAAAGACCATAGGGCCCTAGGGGACCATGCTTTAGGTGCCAAGGAGATCATTTCATAAAGGATTGTCCACATCCTCCAATAGCAGGACAATCACAATACTATAACATACAAGGCTTCTGTGCTGAGTGTGGTAAAGAGCATGTCATAAACGATTGTTTGAAGAACCCTGCTAATGCTTCAAAAGTGACACCCATCAACGTGATAGGAATTGTGCACAACACAGATGGATCCAACCCTACATACGTGCCTATCCAAGCTATAACAAGAGCCTAGATGCTCTTACTGAATCAACAACTTAATCCTGAGAAGTTAGCCAAAACTAGCAAAGTTGGAGAGTTTAGTAACAAAAAGACGAAATCTTGGAAAGATTCAAGAGAAAGGATTAAGAGAAAGTCGAGTAAAAAGGTAACTGAGTTGGAAGGAAGTTTAAAGGAATCCAGAGCCAAAATCCTAGAATTGACTTCTCAAGAATCTAATCAGGAGATTCTAGCTTAGAGATCTGGATCAGTTTTAGCGGAATCCATACCAGAAAATTTGGACATGATGTTTCGTGCATATCAAGCTAGATTAAAAGAAGGACCTCAGATAGATGAAATGAGTAAGAACTACCCACGAGCGGATCTAGAAATTGAGAGGACTAAACTTTGCATGAAGATGGTAGAATTAGCCACAAACTATGTTTGAAACCTCTCGTTATCTTAATTGGAATAACATGGCAAAACCTGAATTACACTTTCAAGGAATACTGGAGAGGTTAGAATACTTGGTCAATAGCAACGAGAAAAAGAATCAGTATAGATCCCTTATTGTTTCAGAGACACAGGAAAGGAATGCACCATCCCTATCTCAAGTACTCAATACAGAGGTTGAAGACAACATGTGTTCCATACATAAGTATTCACACGAATTTCTAAGAGAGATCCAAGAAGAGAAGTGGAGAAAAAAATAAGGAACCCATCCTCCTATTCTAGAAATAGATGACTTGCAAGAGCAATTTCCCCAAGACATCCCCTCTATCTACAATGAGATAGAGGAAGAACAACTGAGTGAACACACAGATTTGGAATCCAATTCTTTGCAAGAATTAATCCATTTCAGAGGACCTTGGGAAGAAAAGTCTATTAGTCTGAGAGCACCCATGATACTAGTGAGGAATGAAGAATCAGTAATCCCTAGACATAGGGAAGTAATCAAGAACACCAAAGTACAATGTCACCTCACTCTAGAGGAGTTGTTGAAGGTTAAACCAAAACTCTGGAAGCACGTAGCAAATCAATTCCATGAGCTTGCTACTACTCTATCACAGATAGGATCACACAAGAAGATACCAGAGATACCCATAGAAGAAATTGGAGATGTGTGCGAAGGAGAGGAAGGTAACACATATCTTCCAATAACCCATCAGTGCTACACCACCAAAGCCATCTTAGATTCAGGAGCCGGAGTACCCATCGCTACCACTGCTTTATGGAAACATTGGGGTAAACTAGCATTACCCACCAGGATGAAGCTACAAATGGTTGATGGACATATAGAGAAACCATTGGGCTTACTAGAAGGCATATCTCTCACCACTTGTGGTGTAGAGTTCGAACATACTTGTGATTTTGGGAAAAACCATGCTTACGAGATGATTATAGGATGACCATTCATGCATCAATTGCAAATTGTACAAGATTGGGGAACTAATCCTTTGTACTTGAAACATTTAGGAGTAACTACTAAAGTCAATCTTAAAGACTATTCCCATTGAGATGTACCCCCAATACAATGGAATACCATACATAAGACACAAGAGGAAACAGAATCAATATACTCTTTGGAATTAGATCCCTCATGGTTGCACAAGGATACTCATCTATGGATGTGTAAAGTAGCAAAACAAGAGGAAGAACTATTAGAAGCCTGGACTTTAGGTTCAGAGCAACATCCATGAACCCTTCAAGACCCAGCTTACGCACCTATAGTATTTCTAGACAAGGAATTCGAGCCTCACGGTTGGTTAGAAATCTTAGCCACAATGACATAGGAGTGAATGAAGAACAATGGACCCCTCATTGTGATGAGGATAGGTACGACATTTCTATTTTTAGGATTGAACATATCGAGGAAGACTTTATCCTAGAAGAATTCATGGAAGTGACCCAAGAAAAAGACGAGAGTGATGATGAGGACCTAGAATCCATCATCATGGAACCCTTTTGTTCCACAAAAGAGGAATACCTTTACTTTGTAGAAGCCAAAATCCCTGAAGAAGAAAAGGGGAGTCAAATGGAACAACTTGAGCCATCCATAAGAGATACAGAGAGCAAACAAAAGAAGAGAAAGGAATCACCTGAACCACTCATGGAAGTACCGAAGAACTTCAAGGATTATGAAATAGAAGATAGAAGAATAATGGTACGAATGCCTAAAAGAAATGTTGACGTTGGAGAAGTATATGATAACCGAGAGAAAACCAAAAAAATCATAGTCACCATAGAAGGAGAAGAAGAAAAATGTACATACATTGGGCATGATTTGACGAATGAAGAAGAAGAAGAGTTAATTCTTGTGGCTGAAGAGGTTGCTCAACAAGGAGAAGGCAACAAAGGTAAGGACATCCATAGTCAAATGTTATATGCAGGATGAGGTAGAGGAAGGAACTCAAGAGGAGGCTCGAGAGGAAGAGGAAGAAGCTACAACAACACGAATTTCAGCCAACACAACTCGAAGAACAACAAGGACAAATCAAATGACAACAAACATGGAAGAGGTCAAGGAAGAAATAGAGGAAGAGGTCGAGGTTCATACAATCCTCATAAAGGTATAACATGTTATCATTGTGGTAAACTAGGACATTATGCAAATGATTGTTGGCAAAAAAATGGAAGGCTAAATGGATGCAACCAAAGGAGCCAAAATAACTATGCGAGTACATCAAGTGATTCAGAAGGAGACAAGCAAACCATGCTTGCCATGAAGCATGACTACAACTCAAGAAGTGATGATAAAAAATGGTTCATAGATTCAGGTTGCAGCAACCATATGACATGCCAAGGAGATTTATTCATAAAGCTACAAGCTCCAAGTGGAAAAGGATGTGTGGAGACCGGCGATGAAACTCAACACGCAATTGAGCATGTTGGAGATATCAAGCTTGGAGATAAGAAGGTATTGGCTGATGTTCTTCATGTTCCTACTATTGCAAAGAATTTTATTTCAGTAGGACAAATGGTAGAGAAAGGATATCATGCTATCTTCAATGAAAAAGTCTGGTTTATAAAGAATCCAAAAGAAGGATTCAAGGTCATTGCTCAAGGAAGGAAATAAGGTAGGATGTTCACTTTGGACATTCAACAACCACATGGAAAGGTGATGTATATTCAGTTTGGAAACAAGAGGATTGCTGAAATCGATTTGTGGCACAAAAGGTTTGGACATATCAACATTCCCAAGCTCAAGGACATGAGCAACCATATCATCTAAAGCACAGGTAGAAAAGGAAACAGGATGCTACATAAAGACCTTGAGTTCTGATGGAGGAGGATAATATTTCTCCAAAGAATTTTCAGATTTTCTTTATGAAAACGGCATCAAACGACAATTTACATGTAGGTACACATCTCAACAAAATGGAATAGCTGAAAGGAAAAATAGACATATCACAGAAGTTGCAAGATGCATGCTCAACGAGATGAAGGTGCCACTAAACTATTGGGCGGAAGCTGCTAGTACGGTTGCTTATTTGATGAACAAGTGCACAATGGTCGGAGTGCATAACCTAACTCCCGAGGAGGTTTATTTTGGTAAGAAGCCTGAACTTACACATCTCAAAGTTTTTGGATGTGTGTGTTATGTTCACATCCCTCAAGAACTAAGGACAAAGATAGAGGCAAAGTCAGAAAAATGTATTTTCATTGGACATTCATAGGAGCAAAAGGGATACAAGTGCTACAATCGGGTGAAAAAGGAGCTGCGAGTCTCACGAGATGTGGTATTTGATGAGCTAAGACCATGGTTTGGAGACAAATGGAAAGAGAAGATTCTTGAAGAAGATTGCGAAGATGATGGAGGTGCTATCCAAAACGAATTTCAGCAAACAAGCACTCAAATGTCAGGTCCATAAGCTTCTACATCACTTCGAGAAAGCTCAACATGGAAGGGGAGACTAAGGAGTCATTCCTCATCACCAACATCAGGTTATGAAAGATTTGAAGCTGGAAGTGCTGCCCAAAATAGTGAGTCAAATGCAAGTGAAGAAGAGTATGAAGAGGTGATTACACCAAAGGTAAAGCTGAACTAGTTGAAGAAGCAATATTCAAAAGGAAATGAAAGGAGATCTTTGACAGCAAGGTATCCAATTCAAAGGCTGAGCTATGATAGTTTTATTACAAAGCATTTTGCATATATGACATAGGTGGTCAAAGACAAAGAATCGGATGCATATGAAGAAGCATGTACACAAAATGAATGGCAAGAAGCTATGCAAGAAGAGATAAAAGCTCTCAAGGACAATCACACATGGGAGCTAGTTCCAAAGGCTGAAGGTATGAAGATTGTTCCAAATAAATGGGTGTTTAAAATAAAGAGAGATGCAGATGGTTCTCTAGCTAGGCATAAAGCTAGACTAGTAGCAAAAGGATTCAAGCAAACTCACAGCATCGACTATGAAGAGACTTTCAACCCGGTTGCAAAGATGGGAACAATTAGAACCTTGATTGCAGTGAGTGCAACAAGGAGATGGCCATTGTACCAACTTGACATAAAAAATGCTTTTTATCAATGGTGAACTTCAAGAAGAGGTATACATGAGTCAACCGATTGGATTTGAAGATAGAAAGCATCCAAATTTTGTTTGTAGATTGAAGAAAGCTTTGTATGGGCTGAAGCAAGCACCACGTGCTTGGAATCAAAGATTGGTCGAGTACCTCACAAGGTGTGGGTATAGTCCAAGTAGTGCACATCCCTCTCTCTACATGAAGAAAGAAGAAGGCAAGCAGGTATATATTTGCATATACATTGATGATCTCATCATAACAGGAAGTAATATTGCAGGAATACAAGAGATAAAAAGAAAACTCTGTAAGGAGTTTAAAATTTCAGATCTTGGTGAGTTGAAATACTTTTTAGGCATTGAGATAGTTTGTGGGAAAGATGGCATTTACTTGATGCAAAGAAAGTACCTGTTGGATGTTTTCAGATTGGAATGAGTGAATGCAAACCACTCACTCAACCTATGGACACAAATGTGAAGCTATGCTCAAATGATGGAGAGAAGTTACATGATGTAACTACATACAAGAGTATTATAGGTTCATTGATCTATGCTACGATCACAAGACCAGATTTGTGTTTTATTGTTGGAGTTCTTTCTCAATTTATGCAAGCTCCAACAAGTGAACATCTAAATTCAGCCAAACGAGTGCTAAGGTATGTGAAGCACACACTCAATCATGCCTTGTTTTATAGATATGATGAAGAATTGCAGGTAAAGGGATTCACTGATGCTGATTGGGCTGGTTCGAAGGAAGATCGAAGATCCACTTCAGGTTATGTGTTCATGATAGGTAGCAAACCTATCACATGGAGCTCGAAGAAGCAACCTATTGTTGCACTATCATCTACAAAAGTTGAATGTAGAGGATTAGCCTTTGCAACTTGTGAAGCTATGTGGATTAAGAAGCTCTTTGCTAATCTTGATGTGGAAGTGGAGACCATTCCAATTTATGGTGACAACATGTCAAGCATTCACTTGACAAACAATCCAATGTTTCATGCATGAACTAAGCACATAGAAGTGCATTACCATTATGTTCGAGAAAAAATTTCGAGCAAGGATGTGGATATAAAGTTCATTGGAGCTAATGGCTAGGTTGGAGAAATGTTTACAAAGTCCTTAGATGCTTCTAAGCTAAAGAGGTTCAAGGGTGAAATCAACTTGCAGGATATGGCTGAAGGTGCAAGCTCACATGTGAGCTTGAGGGGGAGTGTTAAAAATAAAGAAGTAAGGTCTTATATATTTTGCGAAAAGGATTTTCTTCAAGTAGAAGGAAAATACAAAAATGAAAAATGGAAGCATTTACTTCAGAAAGTAGTGGAGGTCAAAATAGAATCAATCAAAAGAGAATCAAATCCAAAAACTGAACTGTAAGAGGAGTGGGTGTCCAAAGTAGTGGAGAAGTTATGGAGAAGACCTCTCAAACTCATCATGAGAGCTCATGGTCATTTGTCTACAAAAGAAGCAAGGGAGGACACTCAACAATAGAGGAAGAAGGCGTGGAGGTCCCCTTGTAGCTAGTTCATTTTGTTTGAGTCATTTCGTTTTGTTCACTCTCAGAGACTATGTCCAGTTGCATACCCATTTCTAGGTAGTCTACTTGTGAGAGTCATATCTCTCAATATATGCCAATTATATATTTTAAACATTCAGTGGGAAAGCTTATCTCAAGCACTTCCTCTATCTAGAACAATTTATCAAATTATTTATGCTCTGTGAGTTATTCAGTTTTTAGTGAACTCTAGTTTTCAACTTAACTGAGTGGAGAGGTAGCCTGTTTTGAGGCAAAGATTTTCCAACCAAAATCTTCTCTAAATTGAGTGTTTGATAACTCATTTGAAAGCTGCAAGTGTCTAGTTTGAGTGATCAAAGTTTCAAGTTCATTGCATTTTTCAATTGGTACCAGTTTTCATTTGAAGGTTCACCTGTTCGCAAAAATCTTGATCTTGAGAAGGTCTTCTACACTTTCCGCTACGAATAGGAGAGGAATTCTCCAACATAAAGAATGCCATGTTTGTTGTGAAAGACCACCAGTAGAACATCCTACATTATATCATATGTCTCTCACACCAGAATGGAGTGAACCATTAGTGATGTACTTGAGGATGAAAACATTCCCTCAAGGAATGACTTTAGCACTACAACAAAGTCTAGAGCAGGAAGCTCAAGACTATTCACTTATTGGCGACAATCTATACAAACGAGGACGAGATGGATACTTAAGACAATGTATCATGAAAGCGATTATTTGAGCGTACTAGAGACTGTACACCAAGGTGTTGCAGGAGGTCATTTTGGTCCCGATAGGATAATCAAAGCCATTCTCTTTGCAGGATTATGGTGGCCCAGTCTTCACATGGATGCACATACCTATGTTAAGAGATGTGATGTGTGCCAAAGAACTCACTTTCCTACCCGCAGAGATGAAATGCCATTGAAACCCATGATGGGAGGACGTGCATTTTCTAAGTGGGGTATAGACTTTGTAGGACCCATTAACCCCCTTGCAAAAGGTACTCATGAGGAATACATTATTGTAGCTATAGATTATCTTACCAAATGGGTAGTGCCTAAGGCCACAAAAAAGAATGGTGCACACACGACTACAAAATTCTTATTTGAAAATGTCTTTACAAGATATGGACTGCCTATAGAGTTAGTGAGCGATCGAGGAACTCACTTTCTAAACCAGGTCATTGACTTGTTACAGGATTTTATGGTGATTCACAAGAAACCCGCACCATATCATCCTCAGTCCAATGGTCAAGCAAAAAGCACTAACAAGATCCTTTGTAACATACTAACAAAACTCGTGAACAACAAATGTTCAGATTGGGACAAACAGTTACATCACGCTGTTTGGGCATATCGAGTGGCCTACAAGACCATACTCAATGCAACTCCCTTTCAGATGGTTTTTGGTTAGAATGTTATGCTTCCTTTGGATTTCTTGATACCGGCCCTTAAGGTTGAACAAGAACATTAGTGGACCAGCCATTGATTATCATCAAGAATAATGGAATTGGAAGGATTAGGAGAAACCAGGATGAAAGTAGCAGGAGGTATATATGCAGCAAAGAAGTGACAAAAAACCTATTTCGATGCACATGTGGAAGACAAAGGCTTAAAAGAAGGTGATTTAGTCCTATTATATATGCTAAAATAGCATGAATCGAAATTAGAAAAGCGAGATTAGTAACAGACTCTCGACAAGTGGAGCAGTACAATTAGCCACCCTAAAAGGAGACATAATGCGTAATTACATTAGTGGCTGTAGAGTCAAGCTTTATCAAGAACCTCTTATTGAGGACATGCTTAGAAGACTCACGTTGGCAAAGAAGCATAAGGAGGAAGAATAGAGAATATGTGATGAAGCTCAAAGAGAAGCTATAGAATGCATTAAACACATGATGCTAAGAAGACAAGGACTAGGGAGAGAACATTATAGTTAGGCTAATTACAATTAGCCACCCTAGAAGGAGACATAATGCCTAATTACAATTAGGCTACAGCACGACAACCCTTGCCAAGAGCTCATGGCTTTAATTGATTCAGGTGTTGCCACTAGTGCGATTAGATGGTCCCACTATAAGGACTCAAGAATAGAAATGCGGCCAATTGAGGCATACCTCATAGGGCTAGGAGGCATGGAAACCCCTTGCGTGGGCAAGGTGGACCTTCCTATCCTCATACACGATGTGACCATGATAGCGAAGCTAGTAGTGTGCCATGACGACGACCTCATAGAACCCCTAATCCTTGGATAGGATTGGCTATACGATCACTCAGTGGACCTAAATCTTCGACAAGGCACCTTGCAGATTGGAACCTTAGACCAGCAACGAGTGATACCGCTTGGCTTCCCTAACAACACTCCACGTGAGGTACGTAACCCTAGATCATATGAACTACATGTGAAGGAGGATCGAAAGATCTTTGGCCAGATAAGTCACGTTACATCTACACCAACCCACGTGGGCTTGACAATGGATAATTGCCATTCAAAAGAATGTAAATAGATTTTCCCCTAGTCTTCCTGCAAATTAGAAGGTGTCACCACCCAATAGATGGGTCAGGTGGGTTGCATCAATGGTCAGGTGGACTGCATCAGCGGACACATGGGTGCAACACCCTGCAGTGCCCATCCTTCCACACTTACCGCGGACTGGCCTAGATTTATGGTGCAAAAGGTTGTACTTCCTAATGGGCAAGTTTTGCAAGTGTTGGACCTCCCTTCTTTTCCAAAGCAGCGTGTCCATCGGACCTCTCAACCCCAACCACGAAGGAGTCAACCACAACAAAGGAAGCCAAACTGACGAGCATACCAGACTATGCAAAGAAAGCAACAATATCAACATCACAAAACAAGCGGCACAAAACAAGTATGGGTGCCAAAAGGACAGAAAGCATGGACAGATTTCAACAACATAGACAATGATAAGAAGAAGTTAAGGTAGAAGCAGAGTCCATATCCAACATCTCTTCGACCTTCCTCGATGAAGATTTGACAAATTTGGATCGCCAAGAAGTATCTAACGAATTGACCCACACTCACGCAGATTTGGGTACCCAAACATTGTATCATAGCTCAACACTCAAGCCATGTAATACATACCCCTCAAAAATCTTTTCACCCCTCAATACCACCACATCCAATATCACCCTTTGTCCCTCAGTAGAAACATACCACCCGCTCAGCAACTCTTAGGAAATGGAGACCAAAATGTATCCAGAATTGTACAAATTCACACACACTAACCCAACATCACTTTTAATAACATCTCATCAAGCAATGTATGCACCATCTGAAGCATGTAGGTGTCTAGAGACCTGCATTAGTTTTGCAAAAAAATCATTCCATGAACCACCTCACAACACTTGGCTACACGGGTTACACATCGGTTATGGAAAGGGATTGCGGTCTCTCTTTAATGGGATCATGATTAATTTCATACTAATGTGCTAGTCATTTGTAGCAGATCTTCTCCACACTCACGTCACTCATCATGTAGACAAAAGGACCATCCGAAGCTGGCCCCAGTGCACCTATGGTCAATTTTGGCGAATTACTGGCTGAGCCACATCCTACGTCACAACCACCTGAATTTCAAGGATTCCTAGGACCAATGCCGATTGATTACCCTCCTCGGGGATACATAAAAAATGTTCACCATAATTCCCATCAGTTTCAAGGTTTAGCAGGACCTTTAGCAGACGCAGATTTTATTTTTGATGCCACGCTCACTTTTGACAGTATTAAGTGGGGCAAGTATCAATTTTTCTCTAGAGAATCTAAAGCGCTCCAAAATACAGAAGACTAAAAGCATGTTTGGGCTAGAGCAGGTTTTACGGAATACTTCAGTGATCCACTACACAAACCTTATTTTTATAGATGCTACTACCTGGTGACCACACTTACACCCTCCGAGAACAAGGACTTGCCGAGCACGTTCATTTTGCCGTCGTTGGTAAATGACCCACTTTCAAAAAGTTCTATCTTTCAAAAGATTTGATTCGAGCTACAATTAAGATCCATGGACCTCACATGCGGACAAGACGAGAAAGGCTAATTCCAGAGTCGATGAAGCGTGGTGATGTCGTGAAATGGGAAGACATTTCGGCCATTACGCTTGAATTATCTAAGCTCCTACGTATATATATGCAACATTTTGCATTCCGGGCTTAGGATCATTTCACTATGCCTCACAAGCGTATTTGGTTCGGATTGTATTTAGCATGTATTGGGCCCCAAACAATAGATCTTGCAAGTTGGATCATTGATCAGTTGTATCTAGCGCAACAAAGATGGGAAAGGAAAAAAGTCATCCATGGATGTTGCACTCTCACTCAAATCGTTTATATGTGTTTGGCATATGACTTGCCTATAGAACGTGCAATGATAAGTGAAGAATTGAGGGCATTCAAAGGGACCACCAAGAAATCCAAGAAAGCTAGCAAGGGACGGGTAGGCAAGCGCATGCGTTGATCTATCCCATGTTTGCAAGTTCGAGAGTCCTCGTCACCTCAACCATCTCCAGAACAATCACCTACGGAACCCCCTGCACCTATACAACCCATTCGTATATGCCTGTCACAACCGGTTATTATGGAAGGTACTACCAGTGCTGTTACCTCTCAAGCAACCACAGTTCAGGAACCCACCACCATAGCAGCAGAAATTCCCACCTCCATTAGTGCGAAAGCATTTACTTTTCCTATACCCAACTTAGAAGTTGAACCAATGAATACCACGTTTGATTTCGAAATGCATGATGCCTTCTTGAGCAAATTTCAATTTTCAGAAGGACGATTTTTCTCTCAGGAGTATGAATGCCCAACTTACCCTACCACACCCCCTAATCAACCGCAAGAGCAAGTAGTCTCCAGCTCCGAAGAAGAGAGGACATAAACTGATGATAAAGATGGAGATGATGAAGCCAGTCAGGAAAGCCATGAATCTCAAGAGAATGTGCAGACTGATGAACAGGAACAACACACTAACACTCAGGGTGACACAAGTACTTACGAAGACGAAACATTTGAAGCTGTTGCCTACACATTGGCAATCAAGAAATTAGACCACACTATGCAAGCAGTTTGGATGCATAGAAAACTCTGCATGGGCCTTGTAAGGATTCCTAATTTTTAGGGATTAAGATTAATCTTGTACTTTGTTAAGGGGACAAAGTGCATTTAATAGAGCACTTTTTGGTAGGCTGAAGTAGTCTTTTTTTAGGTTGAGCTAGGATCTTCTCTCTCTTCTGCACATAGACAGAGAGAAAAACCACTTTCCACCTCATCAAATCCATCCATCTTTATGAATAAAAAAATGACTTTTCTGAAAAAGTCTCTTTTTCAACTATTCTTTATTCAAAATGGCCCATACTTTTATGTATATGTTAAAACTTAATTCTTTTAGTCTTATTTTTATAAAAAATACTTAAAACAACATACTTTTCAAAATCCCTCCAAAAGTTAAGTGCCACATCATCAAACTCGTACATTTGGTTGCCCCAAAACATGAATTTTTGAAAAAAAGCTCATTTTCCCTCTAACATACTGAAAAAAGTCATTTTGACCTATCCAAATGCCAAAACACACGTTTTTTCTTGCACACAGCTACTGTACTAGCCATTCCAGTCATCTCTGTGCTTCTTCCCATTCGGTGCTGGAGTTTTGGAACATCATGGTGTTCACATGTATTACGAACATGACAGCAACACCAGCGCGTGCTCCTCACACAGTGTACATGTTCGTGTTCCTACAGAATTTGCACCAACAACTAGAGGTAGCAATGACATAGATTCTCAAAATGCACAACGTGCAGCTGGAGAGAAGAATATTGATCTTTGGGTCAATGGTGCTTTGTATCCCTTGGATCCAATGGCTAATGTTCATCCTAGATTCCATAGTATCTCCACATTTCTACAATTCCTTGGTTGCGGTGAAGATGGACTCCTAGGCTATTGCAAGCGATTGTCGAACCATTCTACATCTATAGCAAATTATTGGATGCAACAATGTCATCACAACCATTTCAAGATACACAGTTTAGAGAGTGCTATACACACTTTAGAAAGTGCTATCAAATCTTTGGATGAGCACAATAATAGACTCCAACAAGATGTGGAAGAAAAGGAGAGCACAATTACAAAGTTAGAAGCCAATCTTACACAACTAAAAGAGACTCCACTTGGGATGAGATATAGGAAACGACCATTATCATCCTTTCAAGCTCTTTCAACTGGTGGTGGAGCACGGAAGCGACATGTTTATGCACTTAGGTATGTGTTTCCCTTGTTTATTTATGTTAAAAGACTTTTAGATTGAGTTTCTTATTGTGTAGGTCATTTGTTGAAGATGCGAGTGCTTCCTCAACAATGGAGGATCAATTGAAGTTTCTGAACTCTTGTCTTAGCAACAAACATGTGCTTATGATTTTGGATTCACCAATAGGAAATCACATCAAAACCCAAGTGATTAAAGATTTTGTAGGCAACTTAGAAGATATTATTAGTCCTAGTGAGGTACAGATGGTATGTGATGAAGCATGTGTTAGTACTAGAGCGTACACTGCATTGTACAATCTTTTGAAGCAGGCCCTACAAAAGAAAGGTATTTTCCAGAGCATTTTTCCATGCCCTTACAAGGTATCTCTGAAGAAGAACATGACCAATGAGGATGTAGCCAATACTCTTGGCAATTACATGCATATAGAAGACGTTATGCCTGCATCCATTTATCATTCATCTACGTCAAAGAAAGAGTTGAAAAACACATCTAGAAAGGGATTCATGTACACAAAGTGCAACAACATATTTGTCAATTTGGAGAGGCTTCAAAAGGAAATGGTTAAATTTTAAAAAATCCACAATTCAAGGTATATCCATTGTTTTGATAATGACATTGATAGTGTTTTTAATAGTATAATGTTTGTTATTTGATGTAGATTGTGGTTCCAAACTTAAGTTTGTATTGAAGCTAGATAAATGTCAAATCATAAAGGGACGCCGAATGGAGAGACTTAGTGTGACACTCATGAACGAAGCTATGGCCCATGCTATTATTGATGATAGTGAAGAATCTACCCATCACTTTACATATAGTCTCCAATCCAAGAAAGATATATGGTGGTTAGGTGTTATTGAAGTACCTAAAGAATCCAATGATGTTCTTACATGGATTTTCAGTAGGACCCCATGGATCACAGAGGTGATAACTTCTCAAATTCATGGTGCCAAAATCACTGTAGAAAGCCTTGGTGATTTTGAAGTAGAGTGGCACTTAGGTGGAGACTTAAAGACTATCAAATGCATGTTAGGGTGCAAACAAGGTGCATCTACTCTCTATCCTTGTCCATATTGCACATGAGGCTATAAATGAACAAAGAGAAAAAAAACAACATAGATGATTTAATTGATGACACAGATGCAACTCCATCTGCTGAATGGGATATACCTTTAATGAGGTGTCCCATGTTAGGTACACCTAATCGTGACATGTCAAATAAGGATTGGAATCCCATTATTCCATTCCATTTAGTCAATGTCCACTTTTGCACCTTGCATGCCTTCATGAGAATTTTCGATAGACTATTAAAGCTCCATATAGAATACGCATTTGCCATGAAGCCAGTTGATAAATCTATTCAAGCTATAAAGAAATTGGAGGAACTTCTTAATTCAATTGGTTGTCATGGTGGAAATGTAACCCTAGTTGTGAAGAAAGTTGGAGAATCTCAAGATAGCTTGCAACAAGTGTCAATACAGGGAATAAAGCAAGACATTTTTTTAGAAGAGGTACTAGCACTCAAAATAATGAACATTATGAGCTGTGGAAAGACCTATGCATGATCACAACAGACAATGACTCTCAAGTTGATCTTTGCAATAAGAGAAAGAAAGTTTGGTCGAGCTTTGATAAGTTGGTAGGCTTAATGGGTCTGACTAGGTCTAGTGCTATTCAACGTCAAATGTTTCAAGAACCATTAGTGGAGTTCACCAAGTGTTTCATTCAATCTTGGGGAGAGATCAATATAACACACTACATTGTAAGTGTAATCAATCTTATTCTACAAGTGTTCATTGCACTTACCTTTTTCCAATGTACTTAACAATTTTTAGCATATTTTGTTTGCACATGAAGCTTTTTTCATGCATCGATATGGGTCATTAGAGATTTTCAGTACCCAAGGAATGGAAAAGTCACACTACAAAGCGAGGGGTGTCTACTTCAAAAACACCCGACATGGTGGTGGTCCAATGCAATCAAACTACATGGAGGAGATGTTTAATTGGTTTTACCGCACTACATTCTCGAAAAAGTTTTTTGTGGAACCACTTAGGGATTCAAAATTGGCAAAACTTGCAAGAACGATGCAACACAACATTGCCAGTGAGAAATGGAAGTCATCGTTAGGTCCTCTTCATCATACTCAGTGGCATTCCAGGAGACAACGAGAAGGCTCAGCTTGGAAGTAAAGTGAATTCCTTATTTCCCATTATGTGGTAAAACCTATGATTATTGTAAGCTTGGTTTCAATGTGTTATTATTTAATATACAATATTCTGTATGGTTTTAAACAGGTTTTGTCCATTCTAGTGTGAAGAAATAGTTTTTTAAAAAACTCTATAAATAGAGAGAACTCACTTCATTTCACACTTTTTGCAACTCAAGAGAATGGCACGCACGAAGCAAACTGCAAGGAAAGATCGCGTCTTCTTTCCTAGCCCTCATCTAGGGACACAACGCCCACCATGGTTGCAACCCCCCCAAAGACCACGAAGTGGTTCCCAGAGCATATTTGTGCCTGTCTCACACGATGGCACACGACCTGGGAGCAATTCAGTGCGAGAAAATGAAGTCTCCAATAGACAGGAGTATTTCACTCCAAGATGATCAGAGTCCATTTGAGATGATGAGCCACCAACAAAGACACCCATCAAGGCAAGACCCAAACAGAAGTTGATCAGAAGGAGTGTACTAGAGAGCGAAGAGGAGTCATCCTCAAACGATGAAAGCAGCAATCAACAATACAAGGGATAGCACTTGAAGCACTTCAAGAGGCAGCTGAGGCCTACCTCATCTCCATGCTTTAGGACTCTAACCTCTATGCTATCCATGCCAAGAGAGTAACCATACAACCAAAGGACATTCAGCTAGCAAGAAGAATTAGAGGAAATAACCCATGATGTGTATATTATACCCTATGATAGGCCTACTTTGCGATGTAATAAAATGGATAATATAAAATTTTGTTTTAACCTATATTCTTTGTCTTTTTTCTCTCTCTCTCACTCTCTCTCTCTCTCTCTTAAACTCCAAGCATAATTGTGTGCAACTAACTGCTCTTTCAGTCAATTATATATGGATTCAGTTAAACATGCATGCACTTGCCTATTGTTTTGTGACTAGATATGTTCCTTTTCTACCTATTGATGTCCCACATGTCATTTTCATGCCAAAAAACCCCCAGCCACAGAAACGCGGGATTCAGCACTACAAATTTTTTACAGGGTTGAATCCCGCATTTCTGTGGCTGGGGTTCTTTTTCATATTTTGGGCTTGTGTAAGCATAAAAGGTATGGTAGAGATGTAATGATCTAGTAATTCAGAGGTTATACCCTACAGGTAATCATTGTATGCATAAAAGGTATGGATGAGATCTTTGGTCTAGTTAATGTTGAGGTTATACCCTAATAGTAATATTTGGTCTTGATTCTACCAAAACCAAGTGATAATGAAGAATTACATACTTTCCTATGCTTTGTAGCCCCTAAAAACACCAGATAAGGCCAAAAAATCCCCAGCAACAGAAACGCGAGAAACAGTCCTGCAAACTTTTTGTAGGGCTGTTTCCCGCGTTTCTGTGGCTAGGGCTTTTTTGACCTTTTTTATGCATTTAAGTATGAAAAAGACCAAAGGGACAATACAAAGACTTCAAATTAGATCCAATTTGTGGAGAGAAGATAAGTTCAATTTATTAGCACCTTCACATACAGGACTAGACAAATGATGAAAAAAAAGTTTGTATTATCAAAACATTTACATCATTTCTCAGTTGCCTTCAATTTCTCTACAACTTTCTTTCTCCTTTGGAGAGATTGAGGCAGCTGGTAAGTCAATACAGATCTTGATATTACATGGGGGTCTTGCATTCCAAGACCCATGGCGATACCTGTTTGCCCTAATACTTTTCCTCTAAAATTAAGTCCTAATGTAGTTACAACTAAGGATTTCCTAACCAAATGACACAATTAGTGCCTTGGGTTATTGTACATAAACACAAAATTTTGCTAAGGGCCTTCAAGCACCAAGTCCTGAAGTGCCCATCCGGACTGTAGTCTTTGTGTATGATAAAAAAATCATCCTTTGGCAACTTTTCGATGTAGCTTGCCAAGGATGAACCACTCCCGCGAGAAGCTCCATCCCCAGCAGATCTTGCTGCGAACTTGTCGAGCTCAATTGCTTCCTGTTAAGAAAAAATGAGAATTCAAGCTATTACAATGTTAACTTAAATTATCCATTTATTTAATTCAATTACCACTTACATCATGAAGCTTGTCTTCTTCATCCCCTCTTCCAGTGGCATCAAGATCAATGCTAGAGTGGGCCATGCCGCTCTGCTCTACTACGGGGGATGTAGGAATTTTTTTCTTCATTATCCTCTCCCGTGCTGCACTGAACTCCTCCTCCGTAGTAGAATTGTTGTCATCTTTTAAAATATCAGCACACACCATTGCTATGGTGTCTGCCACAGAATCCCCAAGTGGGATTGACTTCTTTTCAAGTATGTCAGATGTGTTGTCAAGTGGAACATTTGACATTGTGGAGAAAATACTCAAGCATTCATCTAGATGTAGACTGAATGCCTTCTCAATGTCATGAAGTAAAATAAATTCCTCTCCATCCACAACGATGCTGGAGAGATATTCAAGTTCCACCTCTAGTAATGTGGGATCAGAGGGGTTGAGATTTGAAGGGGGGACCTCCTCCATGCTTGATTGTGCACGTAGTTTATCCTCAACACCACCAGGAAATTCTTGGTGGATTGTAATGCTTTCTTTGGCAAAATTTATGGCCTCTGGTTGAGGCTCATTCTTCTCCTTAACAAAACCCCCAGTGACAAGGTTGGGGAGCTCAACAGGTGTAGGTTTGGGCTCCTCATTAATGATAAAATATGTTGTTGCAATGTAGGAAAGGTACTTTGTACCCATTCTCTTCTTTTTGTTAAGTTTTTTTTACTAATGGCACAGAGTCATCTAGTAAGTGCCCTGCAGTTTCAGCAATTGCCATGAAGCGCTTAAGGCGCTTCATGAAAGCTTCATCGCCTCTATGTATGTAGAGTAGAAGGTCACATGGGACCCATTTACACTCATAAGGTGGTATTTCTATAGAGAAATGCAAGATGTAGTACTCAAGGAACTCTATGATTTCCTTGAGCACATTAAAGTTCAGCTGAATTGTTTTGTCTAGATAAGGGACGCTACACAATAGGTCATACAAGTGGTTTTGACCTTTGAACTCAGTTGATTCCAAGAACTCATTGAAGAGTTCACGTAGACGTTTGGGTTGCAGGGTACTAGAGGATGCGACAGCCATTGCGCGTGATGCTAGCTTGTGTGTGTGCTCTGCAAGTGATTCTAGCTCTTCTTGGTTGCAAAAGTGAGAAATGAGAGAATAAGTGTTGCTTTTATAGTAGTTTCAAAATTTTAAAGAGAGTGGGACCCATTTTAAAACTAAAACTGATACCTTCAAATAAAACAATCATGCACAGAACTCTAAAAAAAAAAACTTTGGCTCATAAAAAAGATTGAACAAAATCATTAACCAGAATAAGATACACCACATCTACACAATAGAAAAAATAAATTCTCAGAAATTTAAAATTATAATAAATTGCCATTGGAAAAATCAAAGATTTGGCAAATTGTACATCATATTGAGATCAAAAAACTCTAGCACTCAAATAGTTCTTGAGCTGTGACAATGAAAGTTGAATTCCATCCACACTCCATTCAGGAAGGACTTTAATTTTATCCTCCAACCTCTTACCAATCTGCAGACAAATAGAAAACTTTAAATGAACATATTTGAGTATAAGAATTTGTATAAACAAAAGAAAAAATACCATATGCTACTTACCTTATGACCTTGTATTCTGAACTTTGATTGATCCAGATCCTCAAATCCCATGATTACTAGATTTTCTCTCACATTGGCAAGAGTCCAATGATGATTTACTGAAATAACTTCCATTTCCTTGTTGGGTAGATTTACCTTAATTTCAAATGAAATTAAAAAACCCTCAGAACTTTGTAATGGTATCCATTCACCAAGTTTACACATCCAACGATCATAATAGAATCTAATGTACAATGAAGTACGATGTTTCAAGTATCGAAATCCTATGCTTGTTGCACCAATTTTACAAAGGTATCTATCCCCTTTGGTGCATCCTTCTACAAGTCCCCAATTTTCACCTAGCAAACCCTCTACCTGCTCATACGTGATATCTTTTAACATGAACATTGTTGAAGTCTCTAGAATTGTGAACATGTGAAATAAATGTACAAAACAATGAGCAGGAACACACCAATGTAATCCTATAGATCTTGAGACTCTTGTAAATTTCAAAGAGTTGTGTATGTCCATCACCATCTTATGCTTCAAAGATGTTAATGTCCATACATTAGGTTGCGACCACTCGAGCTTTAAAAGAGAATCTACCTTAATCATCTCTAACCTACCAAAATCATTTGATGAAGAGGGTACAACATATGTATGTGTGTAAAAGAAAACTCTCTCACGTAATAGCTGAGCAGGACGGGCTTGTGGAAAGACTATCGACCCAACATCTGCATGCAATGCTTGGAAAGTACCTATAAGACTATGAAGTGGTTGTTCTTCCACCAAGGTAGAACAAAATATATCTACAACAAAAAACTACACAACTTAGCTACGTATATTATGAAATTTAAAAAAAATTCAATGAGTAATACTTACAGTTGATAGTATATCTCATTTTGTTTGAGTTTTCCAATTTCATGGTTGACATTGTGAAAACATGTTGTACAATGGAAACAGTTTCACCATTTTTGAGCTTTTTGAAGCCTAATAACTTCCCTTTCCAATGAATATCCAAGTTTCCAGGATCTCTTACACGGTGAGGACCAACACCAGAGGGTTGCATGTACACCCATGCACCTTTGCAGAACTCCTGTCCTAACCAAATTCCTTCTGTAGCCTTGATATTGTGACATTTTATCGTGATAATCTCATCTTTTGGACGTCTATGAGATTTAGGTTTCTCCATTGGAGTTCAGGTTATGGAAGTGATAGTAGGAATTCAAAGAAGATGATGCACAGAGAAAGAAATGGAGATGCAGGAGCTGCAATGGTGTGGTAGGGAGAGAAAGTAGTGGAAAGAGATGACTTTTTGGGACCTGGGTATGAAAATGTGAGGTTTTCGAGGAAGAAAGTTGCATTTTGAGTTATTTTTGAAAAAGTCACTTTTTTCACTTCAATTCATGCACATATTTTGATTTAAAACTCAAAAATAGCACTTTTTTTTCCTAAAAAGTGATTGGCGGACCATTAAATGGTGTTATGATGAGTTTTATAACTTTTTGAAAATTCTGAATTTTTGGGCCCAGGTAAGTTACGAGATTCGTTTCTCTCTCTAGAGGCAAAACCTGAACATACGAGAATCGTGTCCCCTCATCCCCCTTCAACCTAGTGATTTAAAGGCTATAGACTGTGTCCACCACCCTCCTCTCATTGGTCCATCACTAATCACTCCTTAATCCAAAGGCCCATGCAGGGTTCATTTTTTCCCTAATGCACTAACAAGATCCTTTGTAACGTACTAACAAAACTTGTGAACAATAAACGTTTAGATTGGGACAAACAGTTACATCACGCTATTTGGGCATATCGAGTGGCCTACAAGATACTCAATGCAACTCCCTTTCAGATGGTTTTTGGTCAGAATGCTATGCTTCCTTTGGATTTCTTGATACCGACCCTTAAGGTTGCACAAGAACATTAGTGGACCGGCCATGAATTATCATCAAGAATAATGGACTTGGAAGGATTAGGAGAAACGAAGCTGAAAGAAGTAGTAGGTATATATGCAGCAAAGAAGCGACAAAACACCTATTTCGATGCACATGTGAAAGACAAAGGCTTAAAAGAAAGTGATTTAGTCCTAGTATATACGCTAAAACAGCATGCACGGAAATTAGAAAAGCGAGATTAGTAACAAACTCTTGACAAGTGGAGCAGTACAATTAGCCACCCTAGAAGGAGACATAATGCCTAATTACATTAGTGGTTGTAGAGTCAAGCTTCATCAGGAACCTCTTATTGAGGACATGCTTAGAAGAGTCACGTTGGCAAAGAAGCGTAAGGAGGAATAATAGAGAATATGCGCTGAAGCTCAGACAAAAGCTATAGAATGCATTAAGCACATGATGCTAAGAAGACAAGGACTACGGAGAGAACATTATAGTTAGGCTAATAACAATTAGCCACCCTAGAAGGAGACATAACGCCTAATTATAATTAGGCTACAGCACGGCAACCCTTGCCAAGAGCTTAGGGCTTTAATTGATTGAGGTGCTGCGACTAGTGCGACTAGATGGTCCCACTATAAGGACTCAGGAATAGAAATGCGGCCAATTGAGGCATACCTCATAGGGCTAGGAGGCATGGAAACCCCTTGCATGGGCGAGGTGGACCTTCCTATCCTCATACACGATGTGACCATGACAGCGAAGCTAGTAGTATGCCATGACGACGACTTGATAGAACCCCTAATCCTTGGCCAAGATTGGCTATACGATCCCTCAGTGGACCTAAATCTTCGACAAGGCTCCTTGCAGATTGGAAGCTTAGACCAGCAGCGAGTGATACCGCTTGACTTCCCTAAAAACACTCCGCGTGAGGTATGTAGCCCTAGACCATATGAACTACTTGTGAAGGAGGATCGAAAGATCTTTGGCCTGATAAGTCACGTTACGTCTACACCAACCCACGTGGGCTTGAAAATGGATAATTTCCATTCAAAAGAATGTCAAGATATTTTCCCCTGGTCTTCCTGCAAATTAGAAGGGGTCACCACCCAATAGATGGGTCGGTGGGTTGCATCAGTGGTCAGGTGGACAGCATCAGCGGACACATGGGTGCAACACCCTGCAATGCCCATCCTTCCACACTTACTGCGGACTGGCCTAGATTTATGGTGCAAAAGGTTGTACTTCCTAATGGGCAAGTTTTGCAAGTGTTAGACCTCCCTTCTTTTCCAAAGCAGCGTGTCCATCCGACCTCTCAACCCCAACCAGGAAGGAGTCAACCACAACAAAGGAAGCCAAACCGATAGCAAGTTGGATCATTGATGAGTTGTATCTAGCGCAACAAAGATGGGAAAGGAAAAAAGTCATCCATGGATGTTGCACTCTCACTCAAATTGTTTATATGTGTTTGGCATATGACTTGCCTATAGAATGCGCAATGATAAGTGAAGAATTGAAGGCATTCAAAGGGACCACCAAGAAAGCCAGGAAAGCTAGCAAGGGACGGGTAGGCAAGCACATGCGTTGATCTATCCCATGTTTGCAAGTTCGAGAGTCCTCGTCACCTCAACCATCTCCAGAACAATCATCTACGGAACCCCCTGCACCTATACAACCCATTCGTATATACCTATCACAGCTGGTTATTATGGAAGGTACTACTAGTGCTTTTACCTCTCAAGCAACCACAGTTTAGGAACCCACCACCATAGCAGCAGAAATTCCCACCTCCATCAGTGCGGAAGCATTTAGTTTTCTTATACCCAACTTAGAAGCTAAACCAACAAATACCACATTTGATTTCAAAATGCATGATGCCCTCTCGAGCGAATTTCAATTTTTACAAGGACAATTTTTCTCACAGGAGTATGAATGCCCAACTTACCCTACCACACCCCTAATCAACCGCAAGAGCAAGTAGTCTCGAGCTCCAAAGAAGAGAGGACAGAAACTGACGATGAAGATGGAGATGATGAAGCCAGTCAAGAAAGCCATGAATCTCAAGAGAATGTGCAGACTGATGAACAGGAACAACACACTAACACTCAGGGTGACACAAGTACTTATGAAGAAGAAACATTTGAAGCTGTTGCCTACACATTGGCAATCAAGAAATTATACCGCACTATGCAAGTAGTTCGGGTGCGTAGAAAACTCTCAGAAGAAGAAAGCCAAGCGCTTGTAGAATAGGAACTTGCTATAGGAGGCTTGAAGAAGCTTACATTCAAGGTTTCAAAGAATTGGTCAAATCAGTAGGCATGAATGAAGCATTATGCTATTTGTAGAGGAAGCCACTACCACAGTTCGACCCATGACAAATATGCTTGCTATCAAAACTAGGTCAATATATTCGTGTACCAACGGATGCTCAGTCTTCACAAGAGGTCAGAGAAGCACGACTCCTCCTAGAAAACCCTATTGAAGAAGCAACCATCGTGATTGATTCCCTGCCTCACACTTCTAGTATAAATACCACTACTGCTGTCGAAGCTCCTCTTTCACCCCCCGCCCCTCTAGTCTCTCCTATACACCCTAGCTCCCCTCGACCATCCATGTCTTTTGATAGTGCAATAGCAGAAGCCTTTGTTGCCTCAATTCCTCTCACCCTTTCCGCACCCGCACAACCTAGCCTCCCTCCTAGGACTTCCACCCTTCCATCCAATCCTTTTCTCCATCCATCCATCCCTTCCTTCCCCATCCCTCCAAGACCCCTATTCCCATTTCTCCCTCCACTGACCTTCTCCCTCGTCTCACCTCCCCGACCCCATTGTATTTCCCCTCTCCCCTCTCCACTCTCCACCACGCAATACACAAAAACCCATCTGTAAATTACTCGGCAACCTTTGTAAATCATGTATTCACACCCACTCAAGCACCCACTATCACTCCACTCTTCACAGTCACTGCACTCGACACAATACCCAGTGACATGGACATATCTGTTGGAGAAACACTCACTAATTGAACATATATTTGAAGGACAAATCTTAGGAAGAAAACCCCATGCCTATGTGAAGGGACAAATTCACAAGTGTATCATATTTGTAAAGTTAGTTCACTTTAGTTCTAGAAGTGTTTTAAAAGTCACGGGAATGAGAAAATCTATATAAGGTAGACGGGGCGAGAGAGAAGAAGTGGAAGAGAGTGATAGAGAGAGAGAAGGAGTTCATTTTGTATGATTGAGTATAGTCGGGCTTCTCTGAGTGAGAAAGCATCTGTAAAACTTCTGAGTTTTCATAGCTATGAGAAAGAACTGAGTAAAGTTCTGTGTATGAGACTCTCTCCATCATCTCCATGCTTGTCTACTGTGTGATGAATTCAAAAGGTCAAGTTTTTCAAGCAATTCGATGCCTGGCATCGAGTTTGTGTTGATAAGTCATTATTTTCATTCTCTGTGTGTTACCTGTTGTTGAATCTTTTAAAAGCATGAGGTTTGTGGAGCAACTCGATGCGTGGCATCGAGTTTGAGCATAAAGTCGATGCCTCGCATCGACTTCTAGCATACAAGTGGTCTTCTTCATGTGTGGAGACTATTTCTGGTGCAGAAAAAGAGGCTAAATAAGCTCAAAGTCGATGCCTGGCATCGACCTTGGCTGAAATTCGATGCTAGGCATCGAATTTTTATTTTTAGACACCGAAATTTACTAAAGAAGGCAAGATTTCCAGTTTTAGCAAGTCATATAGGGTCATCTTGTGAAGGCCATAACTTGAGTTCTAGAGATCTGTTTCATGTGTATGATAGCTTGTTGGAAAGCTCTACTTTTCTAGTTTTATCCACTAAATTTTCATGGATAAATGATACTTGAGCTAAGAGAAATTAGCAAAATACTGAAGGTATGTCATTTCAATGACTGGGAATTTCTGTAGAAGCAAAGTTCTCACTTTAGGCTATCATTTCTCAAAGTTTGGAGTGGCAATGAGTTAATGGTGACCATAGAGGTGTTCTAGTGTCACATTAATTCATTTCTTGTGGTGTTTCATACATCAACAATATCACCACCCACTGCACCACCACTCACCTCATCCATTTCACCACCACATTTAGGCACACCACATTTCTCCACAATCACCACTGCATCCACTTTCCCATCCCTATTTCCCCTTCCCCTTGCATCAACACCCACAGCATCTTCTCTCACTCCACCATTAATATTATCACCCACAATCGACACTGCATTCCATCAAATGTTCGCATGTATGGCACAAGTGCGAGATGAATTCGCATCTCTAGGCACCAGTTACCACACACTGCAACAGACCACAAACGACTTACAGTCGCAGCTGAATTCCTTAACCATCGAGAATGCCTCCCTTAACACATGCTACTAGGAACTATGCCAGGCGTGCCATACACTTGAACTAGAAAGTGAACAGAAGACAAAAGAGGCCATTATGGATATCGACAATTTTTTAAGGGCTCAAACCATTTGAAACATGACACTCACTCGAAACATGGGACTACTAAGACGCCACCTAGCAGCCGCCAAAGAAGAGAATCAATGCTTGCAAGAACAGAATAGAGAGAACCTTGAAGTAGCTTTAGATCAACCAGATGAACCTCTGAGTCCCAGCCGTTTTAAAGTTTTCCCCTCTAAATCTACGAAGATACTATTGGAAGACCATGTCATACTACTAGAAGAATTATGACAATATGAATGAGTCATGTCAGAAGCTCAAGGACGACCACAAAATACTACAATTGCAAGCACCTGCACCACAAGCACCACCAGCTCCCGTGGCCCCAGCTCCTGAGATCATCTAGGAACTCAACGCTTTACAGGCCGAGGTATTGACTCTTCAAAAACAGATCGCAGCTTATGGAGAGCCTCCCAGGCCAAATTCCCCATCGGAACTACTAGTGAATGATAAAACAGTGACTATCCCGATGGAGGACACTTTTGAAGAAGCCTACAAACCACAACCCATCCGAGGTGGATGTGGCACAGCTGAAGGCCAAGACACTTTCGAACTCCCTACTCCCGCATGGATGAAATCAGTCGAAGAACTTGGAAAGATGCATTCAGCAAGGGTGGAGGCACAATCACATGCAATGGCCATGATAGAGGAACGTATATTACAATCACCTTACTTTTCTCATTTGGCACCTCATAGATATTTATCTGGCCATGAGCTACAATATACACCATATTTCATGCTAATGGCAGAATACCAATTGGCCATCGAAAAAGAGATGGGCAAGAAACCCTCCCATGCAACTCAGTTTGAGCCTGACGACTTTCCAGTGATAGCGCAGAGAGGAGAAATATTTCAACCAACTTCGCACCATGAATTACTACAACAATATCTCGAAATGATGAGCACATGGATCAAGGCACCACTGCATTTAACATATAACCCATGTTGGGGACCGATACCAAGATGTCGCTCTTGGAAGGCCTTTGCAATCAAAGTACAGAACAACAAGCAATGCCAGGAGTGGTTAAATTATTCGTATTTTACTCCACACTGTGGACCCCCCATGGTAGGATACATGATGGCAATGATTTGCCACTAGCTCCTCCGCTTATGCCGCATGGAGGATGTACTTGCCCATATGACGGTCAAAATATTTGACATGATGTAGATAGTATTCAAGGTTTTCCGTCGCATCAAGGCACGACACATTAACACCCCAGGATTCGAGCATGGTAATCACGATTTAGCATATGATATGAGCATGACCCCATCGCCTACGAGTGTGTTATGCCTGGCATAACACACTCGGAGATGTTTACTACCAGAATGCTATAAAATGACATTCGAAGAGATGTTTACTATCGGTTTTTGGGAATACCATTCAGAGGTGTTCATAAGCAGGCCCACACACCTACTCCAATTATTTGCCTGTGAAAACTTGGTGTACTCCATACACTACAGAGTCCCGCCACTAGATGAACCTCAACCCATAGATTGGGAAAAACTCGAAGCAGATCTTGCAAGAGGTATTCGCATTTCCGAGCACACCCTCACTCAGGACCTCCTATAAAACTATATCCGATAGACCTTGCAACAAGGTTCTCTCGAGGACGACAGAAGCAAGAGGGAGGGGGGTGTTGGCAGTAGCCAAAGGCACAGAGGATGAGGAAGTATGTGAAGGTGGATCACAATGAAGTAGTGGCGAGCCAAGTAGATTATTTTTTCAAAGAAATATGTTTTAAAATACTTTTCCAAAACCATCAATAGTGATTTTCATCACTCTTGTATCATATGTAACATAGAACAACCACTTTTGTAATTATATGCTCCATTTTGTGCAAGCCGAGGAGTCCTCGAGCTTGAGGAGCTTAGTTAGAACGAGCCTACCAATTTTGGTTATTTTTAGATCTCGTTTACCCCTTCAAATAGCACCTAGAACCTATTTTTTAACTATGCCGATCACTAGATGTGAAACCGGTCAAAACTAATCTAGAATCTATAAAAAGATGTAGAGAGCTCATTTTTTAGGTTAGCTTGTTTGAGTAGAGAAGAGCTTAGAGCTATCTTGAGCTCGTAATTGAGATCTTGAGAATAGATTCTATTTTCCTACCTTCCATTGTGTCTTGCTTGTCTCTTACATGTGTGTGTGTGTGTAGGTGTGTGTGCATCTCTATGCTTTTCACCTTCACTCTCACTAGATCTCGCATTCATGATCTTCATATCACTCCTCTCTCTTACGTAGATTGACATTAAGGAGGTGGAGCTTCTTAACATGGTACTTACCATTGTGCTAGAGCAACATATATATATGTATGTATGTATATATATATATATATATATATATATATATATATATATATATATATATATATATATATATATATATATATATATATATATATATATATATATATATATATATATATATATATATATATATATATATATATATATAGAGAGAGAGAGAGAGAGAGAGAGATCAATCGGTAGACAAATGTGATGAAATTGTTGGATACAATCCAAATATAAGCTGGTGCTGCAATAATCCTACCCTACACCTACCAATGTGACTTCAAGGAACCTTATTAGACACCCTTAGCTTCCCAAATATGCATTTAGACCCACTATGTACCTTGGAGCATCTTTGCCAAATGTTTGTACCAAAACAGATAACTTGCTCATAGAGACTCTATGAAAAGACTTGCTATTTTTTAACTTGAACCTCTTAGAAAAATGTTCAGTTCTCACTCTCCGATGACCAAACACCTTTTAGAAACATCTATCAAGAGCTTAGCTAGCTATTCCAAGTTATCTCACTAATTTAGAGTGGATATACACTTAGAAATGAGTTTAAGAACCTAGGGCTGTAATCGTGACTTTTCAAGAGGAAGACAATGTGCAAACACAGGTAGCTTGTATGATCCATACCTCCGTCTCTAGTGAACCGAATGTACTAAAAATTGATATTAGCAACTAGACTAATTACTCTAATCATACCAAGTTAAGGAAAGTCAAATGAGCAAGTATATGTTGAGAGCTTGATTGAACAAAATCACTAAAATGAAGAGGTTGCAGTAGAGAAAAGTAGATAGAGATTATTATGAACAAATGAATGAAATTCTATGTGCTAATGAATGAATGTACTTACTCATACGTATGTGAGCTCAATATATGCTCAATCATGAATGTCAATGGCTCTCTCTTCTTTGTTATATCCTGCGACTAAAAGTCACCTCTTCATATATATAGAGAGATTTTGAATTTTGAATTTCCCTCACCGAAAGTGTTACTACACTTTAGGTGTTGATCGATTTGATTCCAAACACAAAATATTCGTGGTTCTTGGCACCTAAATCATAGGATTCCTTCAAATCATTTCCATTTACTTCGATCTATTGAGGTAAAGTCCATGACTTTTATGAGAGGTATTCATATGCACTACATAAGTGTTCCAAATGAATAAGTGAGAAGCCCTTATCATTTGGTCAAGCATCTATGCTTGCCAAATGCACCAATAACTCCCCCTCCTAAAATGCTTGAGTCTTCAATCCTTCGGTATCT
>CM035425.1:79261146-79431146 GCA_020310875.1 Ceratopteris richardii | reverse complement strand
GTGTTGGTTTACATTCAATAGAATTTATAAATTATTTGATCAAGGAGCATCCCCACCATGGGCTTCTTCAATCATGTTAATTGTGAAACTTATGGAGAGCTCACTTTAGAGGTAAAGAAGCTTCTTGCATGTGACTATAATAATGATAATGAATATAGATAAAAGTTTTCCACCATGATTTTATTGATTCTTTAAAGGTGTTCCGCCCTTGGTTGTACTCAAATTTCACAAAAACTTATGTGATTGAGGTACTTCATGAGATTTATGAGAACATAAAACTTAATAGTATGAGAAAGTTAATTGAACCTAGTCCTCGCTTACATTTATGTCTTAAGAAGTTTCGTATTTACAAAACTATATCTTTAAATATGAAGGAGAATAAAGGAGTGAAGGGTTGAAAGAAGAAGAAAGAGATACCAAGGACCTCAAGTAATTCTCAAGCAAAAAACGAAGAACAATTCACTTACCATAAATGGAGTATCTAAGGATATGTATTCGTCACCTTTAAGGTCACTATAGGGAAACTAAGATGTAGAACTAACCCTTTATATTCTTTCTAGATTCATCGCCAACATGCTAAGCTTGAAGGGCATGGTGTTGGAGCTCAACTAGTAGATTAATCTATAAAGAATCTATGAAGCTAGAATACTTAATCTCTAGTGCTACTGCATAATGACATTTCCTTGGTTTTAGCCACAAGACTTTTATAAAGGTAACGAATTAATGATGAAAAATTTTGGATATCCAAAATGAGAGCAAGCATGGCTAAGCATTCTATATATTCGTTGAAAACTTATTTCTAGAATTATTTTATTAATTTTAGATGGGTATGTATTTAATAGTACATAATTTATATGTGAATATCAATTTATAATAGAAAAAAACATTAAAGCTTGTGTGTAGTAGATATTTGTATAACTTTGAACTGTATGTTTGTACATTTCAGGAAGAACCATTAGAGTATCCTTAAACTTTAAAGATGTTAAAACATTGTTTGGGGATCACATCTCGTCCATTATGAAGACTAATTATATCCAATGATAGAGACTAATTTATGTATGTGCAGTAGGCTTTTCTAGAAGGGATGTAATTTGTGTAGTTGTGACTTATATGTTACATACTTCTTAAGGTAATTAGGAATCTTTTATTCTAGGTCTTTTAAAAATGTAGATTGTTTCCATAGTAGTTGATTTTTGAGTGCTACAAAATATTTAATGGTCTCCTTTCATTATGAGGTCCCTTAGAAAATAGTGAAGGCACATCACCATGAAATTGGTATAGTTGATGATCTATGATATCCAATAGTAGCCATGAAGTTTAGGCATGTTCCTAAAGATGGTTACAACTATCATCAGCTAAAGATGATTGGATTTTATGTTCATTTTTGGACAAAAGTAGTATAGTTGATATGAAGTTTTCCATATAGTTGAATTTGTTCTAGTTTTTGTTAAATTTTAGTTCTCGTTCCATTATGCCACTTGCATCTTATTAAAGTCCTTTCAAGGATTGCAGTACTAAACTTTATAAAACGTGCTAATACAAAACATCTTGTCAAAGACCAAAAGGAAATTCCAAGTTACATTGGGGGAGTACATGCCTTCATTGATGAGTCAAGGGAGATGGTTGATTTTTCTTTTTTAGGGGGGGGATTGTGTTTAATAGAATGACTGTGTAGTTGTAAAAAATCTACAAGTATTTAAATCCTAGTGAATAATAAAATGTGCAAGAGCCTCATATGCTTAGTTATGTGGGGACTTTAAATTCAACATTGTATCAATAATATCATTGATGAACGACTTTTATTTGTCTTAGATCTGATTTATTTGGTCTCTTACTATTTAAATCAGACCTAATTTACGCAACATGTCAAGGAATTACACTGATTTGGCTCATCTAATATACTTATTCAAAGTTTGTTATATTTAGGTTTTGTTGCGGGGTTCATCTTGTTTTACCTTGAGGAAGTTCTATGTTCCACCACACTCTAAAAAGTGACAAGGTTTGTTTTTTAATGTAAGGTGATACTCATAAATATTGTATAAATAGGAAGCATGTTGATGGGAGAATGTACATCTTCCCTATGTAACCTTGAAGCATAGATGGCCTCACAAGTATACTCATAGATACCTCCATTCACTCAAATTGATGGTTTTGTCCACTCATGATGATTGAACCCAAGAGATTTTGGAGGCAAAACTAACCTATAAGGGCTTTTCTAATGCAAGCTACTTCATGCAAAATGCTTATTCCTACTCGAAAAACCAATGCCTGCAAGATAGACTAATTGTTCCCTTCACTAGCCATGCATACAGAAACCACTCTTCTCTCCTCAATGAATTTCTCTCAGAAAATGTAGAGTTTAAACATGAGCTTCAAGCCAAATTTATAAGAAAAAAATAATTTCTAAAAAACTAAAGATAAGAAGAAATAGATACAAAATGGTAAGGAATCTCTGCTCAATACTAAGAGCTAATTAGGTCCTACACATAGAAATCTATGATGAAGATATGGCAACTCAAAGTCTAAAGAAATGTTGCAAACAAGTAGGGGTCTTGCTAAGCAAGGTTCCTACTATTGTATTCAAATCCTATGAGAGCTTACGCATGTGGAATCATACGATTTTGAGGTGCATTGTGTGTATATAATATCTTGAAAGATTTTCTCTATAGGGAGCACTTTCTTAGATGTAGGCTTTATCACGCCTAAGTGTGATAGGTGGTAATTGACTATTATGATGGGTCTTTCAAATTCAAATTTGAACACAAGATTTTATGATTGACTTCTTGTGTCACATTGCTTCAACTAACATCTATGCAAAGGTCCATAAGCTTCTAAGGTTGGAGCTTGAATTTCAATGCTTTCCCTCAAACTTCAACCTCCAAGTCTTCATCCTAGCTCCATCATTCCCATGCCTCTTTTAAAATTCATAAGCTTGATTGAGTCCAATGCTTTGTTGGACATCTCATCACACTGATCCTTGGTGCTTATGTGTTGCACTTAAACCTTCTTAGCCAACACTTTCTCTCTTATGTACTTATAGTGTACCTCTATGTGTTTGCTCCTAGCATGGAACATAGGGTTGGCACACAACTACACATTACTCATGTTATCACACATGACTCAAAACTGATTGATGCGAAAATTTAATTCAACCATGAGCTTTTTAAGCAAAATCAGCTCACACATTACTTGTTCTAAAGCTCTGTGTTCACCTTTTGTTGGAGATAGGACACCTATAGGATCTTTCTTTGCCATCCATTACATGAACGTCTTGCCAAGAATCACTACATATCCACTTATGCATCTCCTATCTTCTTTTGGATCTAGTCCAATCAACATTTGTATATGATTTCACTTGCAAATCATCTTCAAAAGGATAGCAAAGACCTTCATTTAAAGTACCCTTGAGATATTTGAGTACTCTTTTAGTTGCAAGTAGATGTGGAACCCTAGGTGAACGCATGAATTGAGATAGCACACCAATTGTATATGCTAATTCACGCCTTGTAATGGTGGCATAATTCAAAGATCCCACTATTGAATTTGAAAAAGTGCATCTTGAACTTCATTACCTTCCACTGATGTCAATTTCGTATTCTCTTCCAGTGGGTTGTTCAATTATTAGCACCTTGTGAGTCCATACTTCTTCAATACATCTAATATGTACTTCCTCTACATGAGCCAAAGACCATTATCCTTATGTATGACTTCAATACCTACGAAATATCTTCGATCCCCAAGCTATAAGATCTTGAACTCCTTCCCAAGCCTCTTTTTGATGTCCTTGATGTCTTCTCCATGATCACTTGTAATAATCAAATCATCTACATATGCACATAAGTAGAAATATGTTTTACCTTCTCTTTGGTAGAACAATGATGGATCTGCTTTTCTTTGATTGTATCCACTGATCAAGTAGTCTAGAAGTCTTTGATTCCATGCCCTTTGGCTTACTTGAGGCCATATAGTGCCTTCTTTAACATACAAACATAATCATCTCTGATTTTATCTTCAAAACTTAATGGTTCTTTGATGTACACTACCTCCTCTAGCTCTCCATTCAAAAATCATTTTTGACATCAAGTTGATACATCTTCCAATGCTTTCTTGCTACAAGTGCAACTATTGGTGTGATGTTTATAATCTTAGCCACAGGGCTCAATGTTTCTTCATAATCTATTCCATATGTCTAGGAAAAAGTTTTAGCTACAACATAGCTTTATAGCTAAAAATGCTACCATTTGAATGCTTCTTTACCTATATACCCACTTCCAATGATCTTCATATCCGTCTTTCTTGGTACTAGTCTGAAAGTGTGATTATCCTCCCAAGCTTTGATCTCTTCTTGAATAGCCGCTTGCCATTCCATGCATGTATTTGCTTCTTCAAAGCATGTGGGTTCTTCAATGACCTTGCTCATATATGCATAGTCTTGTAGCCATCAATGAATCATAGCTAAGACTTTCAACTAGGTACCGTACCTATTGGAACTTATTATCTCAAAATTCCATTGATTAGGATATTTATTATTGACCTTTTAGGCTCTTCCCCTTCTTTGCATCATGGTTTGCATTGAGCTCAATCCATAAGTCTTCATCTTCTTTTATCTCTCTGATTTTTTATTTTCCTTTGCTCCTTGCATCACTAAATTGGCTTGATGTTGGGCTTCCTCCATTCCATGATGAATGATTTCTTGAATCCTTTGGTCCACCAAGGACTATGATTTCTAACTCTTCATTTGAAGTCTTCCTTTCTTCATCTTCATTTGCATTCATAGATATATTTTAAGAATACCAAGGTAAAAGCTCATCAAAACTGACATCCGTTGGTACCTTTAGCTCCTTTGTTGTAGGGCTATAGAATGCATAACCTTTTTGTTCACTTGTATATCCTTTAAACACACATCTCTCTGATGTATTATCAAGTTTTCTCCTCAATTCACTTGGAATCAGCACATAGCGTGTACATCCAAACACTCTCAATTGTGATATATTAGGTTTTCTTTTGTTCCAAGGTTCATTGTGCATAGTGGCATGTAGCTTGATGTGGGAGCTTAGTTCATGATTTATGTTGTAGTGGTTGATGGACTAGCCCAATAGCAATTAGGCATTTTGATTTTCTTTATCATAGATGTAGCACATTATGCAATTTACCTACTCTCCCTTTCTACTACACCATTTTGTTGTGGTGTGTACATGCATGTGATTTGTCTCTTGATGCCATTTAATTCAAGAAATCAATTAAGTTCATGGAATAAATATTCTTCTCCTCCATCTCACCTTAAGCACGTGATATACATACCACATTCGTCTCTACAATAGCTTTGAACTTCTTGAATTAATAAATGCTTATGACTTATGCTTCATATGACTTACAAAGTACCTATCACCTCCAATTGAGTTATCCTTTTTTGGTCGTCAAACTTCTACATGGATTAGGTCAAGTGGATGATAGCTCACATAATTGTTCTTTATGAAAGGTAACTTAGTTTGCTTACCCAATTGACAAGATTCACACAAATTCTTAAAATTCTGATTAGAAAGATTTGCTAACCCTAGAAATAAGCTCTTCCTTTCCAAATCCTTCCAATCTCTAAGTATTGATATCTCCATACCTTTTAAGCCATAGGTCCAATTCTACTACCTTTCCACTTCCATATGTGAAGTAAGTACTGTGGTTGAAATTTGGCTTCACATCTAATGTGAATAGCCTTCCCTCCTTTTAGCCTTTGACTATCAATCTTTACCATTTCTTAGAGTTTTCCACAAAGCATCCCTCTTGGTTGAATTTGGCCTACAATCCTCCCTCAACCATTTGCCCCATGAAACAAGATTCTTTGTGATAATGGAAACATGGAGAACATCCTTCAAGCACTTAGATTTGTGAGATCCATTCAACATAACATCACTTATGTGTGTGATAGCATGGGGGGTAGCATCACCTTTCTCCACATGCCCTTTGGTTTATGACACCTGCATATATGGAAAGAAATCCTTGTTGCAATTCATGTGATTGCTACACCCACTATCAATGTACCATGTGCTTGACCCTTGTGCCTTCTAATCATTCATCTCCATCATAGCTAGTATAATCACATTTCATTTGAAGTATATTCATAAATACCTTTTACTTTTTATGATGAATTTGCCTTCTCCCTTTGATAGCAATCCCTTGCATAGTGGCCATACTTGCCACAATGAAGCAACCTTCCGAATTTTTGTCTCTATTTTGGCTGTACCTTCCTCCTCTTCCTCTGAACTTTCCTCTTCCTCTTGATGAAGAGAATTAGCTTCATTGGTCTTGATCAGGATCTATTTGATCCTCTCCCTCGCCTTCCTCTACCTCTACTTTTACACGCCTATAATGCTTGGGCTTCATTGTCCTTTGCCTTTTGAGCCTCTAATATTCATCTCCTCAGTGACCATCAGAGCCACCAATTTCTCAAAGTAGGAAAGAGTATCTTTGACATATGTAGAAGTTGTAAAAGACGTTCACTTCTCATCATCCCTTAACTTATTCAAAGTGTATGCAACTAGGTCATCATCATCTATGTGACAACCTATGGATCTCAATGCATCATTTACTTGTTTGATCTTCAAAATATAATAATTTATGTTGCTAATAGGTTTTTCCTCAAGTTATTGAGTTCTTTCTTTTTTTTTTAATCTTCCTTGCTTTGGTTGAAGTGGAGTAAAGTCTCTCTCGGGTTTCCCATACTTTCATAGAAGTATCTAGATCTATTATATGCCCTATTATTGCAATCCTAATGTGCTAGAATAAGATGAAGATAACTCTTTTATCTCTCTCATTCCATTTTCTAAAGTTCCTTAATTGATTATGAGCTGGATTCTCACCCAATCTAGGTCTATCATATGTACCACTAATAAGACCCCATAAGCCTTCTCTTGTGAGGAACCTAGACATTCTAGACCTCCATGGCTAATAACAGTGTTCTTTTTAATTTCTCAATCTGAGAACTATAATCTGACTTGAAATACTCTAATGCAATCCCCTAGATCCCTTTGATGCAAGAAGAGTAAATAGTATCAGTAGCTTTAGCTTTGTACTTCATAAGTACCAAAAAAATGGGGAGATGCTCTCCTTATTTAGTAGTAGACTTCCTTTGATTTGATTGTGTGATCTTGACCTTAAATCAATAGCTCTCCTTCCTCCAAGTCCTTTAATGGCTCCCTTTGGTGTCAGACATTGGTCCACAGGGATCATTGATCCACAAGGATCGGTCACAAGGATGATCCACAAGGATCCGTCCATATGATCCACAGGGATCAATCCATGTGTGTGAGGGACAAGGGCTAGCTAGCCAAGGTCCCACGCTCGGGGGATACCCTAAGGTACGTTGGTAGTAATGGGAACTACTTTGGTAGTAATGGGAATAAGTGTTGCATGATGACCACATGTTCACACTAGAATATTCTAGATCATTGCTATTTTTAGTAGTACAACATTGCTATTTTTAGAGTACAAGAGGGTATATATGGATGGGAGGAGAGTCACACACTCATCATTCAATTCTCTTTCTAACACTTGGTATTAGAGGAAGTGGGATACTATCCTAGTTGTGGTAGATAGATTGATGATCCATAGGGATCATGCCTTTGGTTCACAGGGATCAATCCACTTGATCCATAGGGATCAATCCACTTGATCCAGGGATCAGAGTGTTAGAAATTGATCCATTGGGATCAATCCACTTGATCCATAGGGATTAGAGTGTCAGATATTGATCCACAAGATCAATCCACTGGATCCATGGGGATCAGAGTGTTAGGCATTGATCTAGAGGGATCAATTCATACCCACATAAGATATTATAAAAGCTTGACAAGTGGTGGAGTTGTTTATCCAGCATGTCTTCAGATTGCATGGGTTACTAACATCCATAGTTTTAGATAGGGATATCAGAGTCATAGGACCGACAAGGTCAAGCATATTTTAGAGGACATTTTGAGGGCATATGTGTATAAGAGACAGATGGATTGGGATATTTATTTGCCTCTAGTTGAGTTTGCTTATAACAATAGGCCTCAATAATGACAATTATTACTCCTTTTGGGATGAACTATAGCATGAATCCCAATGCTCTCAGTACCAGAGGCATGCCAAAGAACTGTCCTAGTGCTTCAGAGTTCTTAGAAAACGTCCAAACAAATTTAGAAATAGCTAAAGCCAAGATGCAGCAAGCAGCTAATAGGGCTAAGGAGTATGCTGATAGGAAGAGATCTCCTAGATCCTTTGAGGAGGGAGACAGAGTCTTTCTTCAATTACCAGCTAGATCTACTTTCTCCACAGGGAAGTGTAGTAAGCTTTCACCAAGGTTTTGTGGACCTTGGAAGAAAGTTAAAAAGCTAAGTGAAGTTGCACACCGATTAGAGCTTCCTCCATATTGTAGTGTGCATCTAATGTTTCATGTCAGTAAACTTTAAAAGTATATTTCTAGGGAGGATAATCTAATAGAAGGTATTGCTTCTTTGCAGTATAGTAATAGCATGGATCATTCTCTAGATAGGATACTAGATCGGAGACAGAAGCAATTGACAAATCGTATCATCTAGGAATATCGATTAGCCTAAAGAGGATTACCACTTACTGACTCTACTTGGGAATCAGAAGCTCAATGATATTTAGAAGGTGGAGGAAGTGTCGGACATTGGTCCACAGGGATCAGTCATAGGGATGATCCACAGGGATCAATCCATATGATCCATAGGGATCAATCCATGTGTGTGAGGGACAAGGGCCAGCTAGCCAAGGTCCCAAGATCAAGGGAACTACTTTGGTAGTAATGGGAATAAGTGTTCCATGAAGGCCACATGTTCACACTAGACTATTCAAGATCATTGCTATTTTTGGTAGTATAGTATTGCTATTTTTAGAGTACAAGAGGGTATATATGGATGAGGAGAGTCACACACACATCATTCAAGTCTCTTTCTAACATTTGGTAGTCTTTGAATTTGTTTGTATGTCGAAATACCCAGATACCATGGTCAGAGAATGTACAGCTTCCCTATGCAACCTTGAAGCATAGATGACCCTACAGGTATACACATAGTTGCCTCTATTTACGCAAATTGCTCATTCCATCAATTGATAAAGATTGAATGCAAGAGCTTTTGTACACACAAAATAACCAATAAGAGCTTTCTAACTTAGTTATCTATTTTAAAATTCTTACCCCTACTATGAGAAACAATGCTTCCAAGATAGACTAATTGTTGCCTTCAGTAGGCATCCACATAGAGACAATAGTTTAGTCTTGGATCAATTTCTCTCAAAATATGGAGAGTTTAGACATGAGCTTCAAGTAAACTTTAGAAGATAAAAAATACATTTCGAAAAAACCAAACATTTTAAGAAATGGATACGAGATTATAAGGAAATTATGTTGTCTTAGTAATTAGAGTTAAGTAGTCCCTACGCACAAAAATTTGTGATGAAGATATGGCAACTCAAAGTGTTAAGGAATTCTTCAAGCAAGTAGGGGGTTTGCTAAGCAAGGGGTGTACTAGCCTATTCAAATACTATGAGAGCTTACACATGCTGGATCATAAAAATTCCAAGTACATTGTGTATATATAATTTCTTTAAAAGACCCCCTTAATGATAGGGAGCGTTTTTTTCCTAAATTTTAGGCATTATCACAAGTAAATGTGATAGGTGGTAATTCATTGTTATGAGGGGGCTTTCAAGTGCAAGTTTGAACACCAATTTTCATGCTTAACTTCTTGCTTCGAATTTCTCCAAGTATCATCCATCTAACGAGCATATTATAAGCTCCTAAAGTTGGAGCTTGAATTTCAACACATGCCACATTCAAGAGATGTGATATGGTCGACATCTTGTATCTTGGAATCAATATTACTTTAAGGCAATATGAAAAAACAAATCACATATCAGTCTTGAGGTTTATTTAAGGGTTTTTCTCCTATTTTTGTATTTTTTTGGAGCACCATATTATGTATAATTATAAATCAATGATGATTTTGTCTTGTGCAAGTAGCAGTACTGCAAAACTCTCACCTTTGGAAAAATTGGATAGCTTTTCTAATTTTTTTTTCAGGAATCTTGAAGATTGGACACACCACATTTCTAATAATGCAAGAGACTATGTTGTTATCATCATCAAAAGCATTCCCTTCGTGATGTTTGCAGCCCTTTGATTCCATGTACCTCAAAGTAGTCGTATTAGTTCTTAGTTCTTGTATATTTTGTTGTTCTTAGTTCTTGTATTGTTCTTTTTTGGAGAGAACAAGAAGTAAATTAAAAATGGAATGCAACAATGTACAAAGGGCAAGAATATCCCCACCAAATACAAATAGTGGCCTTCACCAATTTGACCAATGTAATAGCAAATCAGATTGTTAGTGCCCTTGCACAGAATAGCAGGCTATAACTCGAATAGATCCATATGGAGGATAACATACAACATAAGGCAAAGGCACAAAAAGGGTAACTAACAACATACATCAACTATTTCAATCCTAGAAGCAGAGTACAAATTCAACAAAGAAGCCCTCCATTGGTTGGGTCTAGTATTATTTAGATGACTAGACAGAGAGAATTCATCGTCAGGAGCATCCTTAGTGTCAACAAGAGCTTTAATGCCGATTCTCTTCAGAATTGTGTGAAGTGAGTAAATTGTAGCACCAGTGGGCTTCTTGTTATTGAAGACAACCATATTTTTGCTTTTCCAGATACTCCATATTATATTAGCTCTCCACAAGTTCCATAAAACAACATTGAATTTGTTGCAGAACCCTAGTAACAACTCTTTGTAGCCAAGGTGGATGTTGTGCTTTTGGCAAAAAGGCAAGAGGAACCTCCAAAAAGATTGAGCATGCTTGAAATTGACAAACAAGTGGGGGATATCTTCTACAGTGCCACAAAAAAATACATAAACCATTATTAATGTTAAACTTCTTGTCCTTAGCTCCAGCTCCACACCAAAGTGCATTGTGCAATATAATCAGAGAAGGTAAGAGTGCTTAATGTTCTCTGGAAGGTGCCAGATACACAAAAATCTATGAGTCCATTCATTAGCATTCCAGTTCACTTTCCACATTTTGTTAAGCTTAGGCAAGATCATATTGATTCTCCCTCTCGTGCTCTTGAGCTTCTTCAACATGTCTTGAGCAACATCAGCTAGCTTGACTAGTTTCTTGTAGACACTAATCTCAGCTCTCCTAGCCAGCATCCTTCTATGATTTAGGAGAACTTGCACACAACCAGAAGAGCAGTGAGTATTTGAAATTTGAGCCTCACACATGATCTCACCATTTAAAGTGAGATCCTTCCAAGTGTTGAACCCCATTTTGAGACATTTATGCTCTCTAATATGAAGAGTTCCATTATTCCATAGAGAAAGCCATCCTGTCTAGATATTCTCCTACAGGTAAAAGTCAAAATGATCAAAAAATTTATTATTGGGATAGCACGACATTTTAACCTCCATCCAAGCTTGCCACATTCTACAACAAAGAGTAGATCCCACAAGGGAGAAAGTGTGGGGAGAAACCATAATGTCCCACAGAGAGTGGTTTTTCCAAACTTTGTAATCTGCAAGGGTGAAATTGTGAACGTTCCTTTTTATAAGAATGGCCCAAAAATCATCAAAATTAAGAGATCGAACAATCCATTTGGCATCAACGTTAGCAGACATCTTAAGAGGACAAAATATGCCAAGACCCCCTTCTTTTCTAGACAAACAACAAAATTTCCAAGCAACTTTAGGAATCTTGTTGTGAACTAAGCTTCCTCCCCACAAGAACCTCCTGGAAAGACAAATAAACTGGTTAAACTTTTTTTTATTACGAACCTAGTAGGACATAATGTAATCCAGGGTTGGGAGAATATAATGGTTAAGAACAAAAACTCTATGAGAAAGAGAAGATTGACAATTATACCATAAGAACAACTTTTTCCTGAATTTATTCAAAACCCATTCCCATCTTTGATGACTGCTGACTTCAAAACCCATGGGAATTCCAAGAAGTCTAAACACTTCCCCATCTTTAACGATTTCACAACCAATGTTCTCAATGCAAGTAGGCACATGATTAGAGGAAGACTTAAAAGTCATTTTTTTATGATTAATGTTTGATCCACTAGCAATACAGAAGGTGTTAAGGCATAGTTTTCGTCAACTTTAATCAAGTTATTAGTATCATCAACAAAGGTTTAAAGACAAAGTTGCTTATCACTATCTGGCATAGAACTACCTTCAACTTTCTTACTCTCAATAGCATCTTTAATCAGCCACCCAAGGGCATCACTAGCTATGGAAAAGAGGATTGGGGCTAAAGGGCAACCTTGTCTGATAGACCTTCTAAGTCTAAAATGAGGAGAGAGATTCCCATTTATAGCCACCCTAGAGTGTGCATTGCCAAAGAGAGTACTGATAGCTTTTAAGAACCTTTTCCTAGCTCCTATGTGGTGTAGAGATTGGAGCACAAAGTCCCATTCTATCCTATCATAAGCCTTTTCAAAGTCAATTTTGAAGAAATAAAAGGGTTGGCTGGACTCATTGGCATACTCAATACCTTCCCATAGAGAAATAATAGCATCAAGAATAAATCTACCTTTGATGAAGCCTTTTTGCTTAGGCAGGATGATGTCCTTTGTAAGAGGGTTGAGTCCTCTAGCAAGGGAAGAGGCAAATATCTTATAGATACTGGTAAGAGAGGTGATAGGCCTCCAGCTATTCAAATCCTCTTTTGGTCCTTTTTCATGGATCAACTTTATCACTCCAGTGTTGATTTCAATAGGAAGAGTGCCTTTGCTAACAGATTGATTCCAAATCGAGAGAATAAAGGGAATCAAAAAATCTTTCAAAGCAATGAAAAACTCATTAGGAATACCATCAAGGCCAGGAGTCTTGCAAGGTTTCAATATACCTATGGTTTCTTTAATCTCACGGGTAGTGAGGAGCAGGTCCAACATGGCAACAATGCCAGGAGGAATCATTTTTTTCCTTTGAAGAGCCATGCAGACCCTGGCTCTATGGATGTCCTTGTCAGGGGAGCACTATCTAGTGCTCTCTGACTATAGTAGACAAGATTTCAAAAATACACTTATGATTACAAGAGCACCCATGTAGGGAAAAATGATACAAGAATACGTAATCGATACAAGACATCCCACAACCTGGGACCGATAGGTATGGAAAACTGGACTAGAGATGATAAAGGATATCCCACAACCCGAGATCATAAGTACTATGGAACAAGATATCTAGATTACAAGGATTCCCTTCAGGGATATGAACTAGATAGAAGAAATAATTAGAAAGGATTTGGTACTACAAGATTACAACAAGACAAGAAAAGATGTCCACGATACAAGACTAGACAAGACTAGAGCAAGAGACAAGACTAGAACTTGAACAGGAACTTGGAAGTACTTACTTGGTGATCAGGACTTCTTCAGCTCCCAAGACTCGCATTGCCAAGAGTGAGAATGAATGTGTTCAACCCCTCCTTTTATAGGTCTTCAAAGGCGGTGCTATATGGCGGTTATGACTTGATGATGTCATCATGATATCATCGACTTGAAACAAGAAGTCCCGGTGTTAGAATTCAGCAAATAGATAGTCAATCTTGGGGTTTTGGCACATTTCGGATGCAATGGTAGCATTAGTTTCTACAAAATCTAAGCCAATCACGAGATATGTAAAGTCACATGGAATCTGAGGTTTAGGATGGTTTCCTTTGTAACCATGACATCACCTCCCCCTCAAGCGGCAAGTTCCACAAGGAGCGGCCATGTTATCTAACTTGGGTTTCATTGGATTCTTCTTATGGAATTCATGAACCTTGATTTTTTCTCTCTGAATATTTTCTGTAAGTTCACAAGTGCGATCACTCATGTCATATGCTTTCCAATGAATAAAGCATTCCAATCGTCCTCGTGAGATTCTTGAATCTAAGACATAATTAACCTCAAATTCTTCATGATCCTTAATCTTGACAAGTAGTGAAGGATGGGGTCTCCTTTGAGCTTATTAGGTTCATCACAAGATAGGTCCTTTGAGCGTCATAGTGTTTCCAAGATCTTTGATGTAGTGCGTTGAGTAAGCACACCTCCTTGAGTGAATATGAACTCCTCCTTGTCCTTTATCTTCTTGTTGTCTTCATAATTTGTATGCTCCATATCATTGATAATGACATCCTAGTCTTCAAATGTTCTTGATTCGAATTTTTGAGGAATGGTGTCATGATTATTCAACACTTCTAGCTTTTGGACTTGGCTTTCTTTCAATATTTGATTCTCACATTGAACTATCTGATTGATAACATCCTCCAAGGTATTTGCTTGAGGCATGGATAGCAAGAGATATTTGACTTCAGGATTGAGGCCACTTCGAAACTGATTAACCATGTAGTGTTCTTGATATGTAGTTCCATGAAACAACATCTTGATATTCAAGGCATAGCTTGAAACTGATTGATCATCTTGTCCTAGCAATCTTTTCCTATCCTCGACATGTTCGATCAAGTCCTTTATGGTAGATTGAATCTCCGTGCATAGGAAATCCATGGTGCTTTGTCTTGCTAAAGATAGTCTTGCCAAAATGTCTAGGCGCACTAGATTGTGCTCTCTGACTACACTAGACTAGATTTTGAAAATAACTTATAATTACAAGAGCACCCACGTAGGGAAAATGATACAATAATACGTAATCGATACAAGACGTCCCACAACCAGGGACCAATATGTATGGAAAACTGGACTAGAGATGATACAGGAGATCCCACAATGCGGGATCATAAGTATGGAACAAGATATCTGGATTACAAGAATTCCCTTCAGGGATATGAACTAGATACAAGAAATAACTAGAACAGATATCGTACTACAAGATTACAATAGGACAAGAAAAGATGTCCATGATACAAGACTAGACAAGACTAGAGCAAGAGATAAGACCAGAACTTGAACAGGAACTTGAAAGTACTTACTTGGTGATCAGGACTTCTTCAACTCCCAAGACTGGCATTGCCAAGACTGAGAATGAATGTGGCCAACCCCTCCTTTTATAGGTGTTCAAAGGCGGTGCTATATGGCGGTTACGACTTGATGATGGCATCATGATGTCATCAACTTGAAACAAGACCTCTTGGTGTCAGAATTTAGCAAATAGACAGTCAATCTTGGGGTTTTGGCACGTTTTGGATGCAATGGTGGCACTAGTTTCTCCAAAATCTAAGCCAATCATGAGATATGTAAATTCACATGGAATGTGAGGTTTAGGATGGTTTTGTTTGTGTCCATAACAGTCCTCCCTCCACTTGGGAGAACTAGAGAGAACATCGGTAAAGAAGCGAGTAGCCTCCTGCAAGTTCTCCTCATCATTGATAGCAAAACCACCAGACTTTTTCATAAGCAATGGAATAAAATCTTTATTTTTCTCCTTTTTCAACAAAGCAAACATACTGTTGTTACGCTTGTCAAGATTCCCTGCCCAAAACTCTCTTGAAGCGGAAAGAATGCTCCTAGCTTCAATGTACTCTTCATACTTCAATCTCTCTAGAAGGGATAAAATCAAACCCATTTTATCAGGGCTTTGAGAGGAACCCAGCAGATCTATCTCCTTAATAGTGTCACTTCCTCTCTTAGCTCTAGCAGCTTTCTTGAGAGACTTATAGTGGGTAAAGAGAACTTGGATTTATCTGATAGCTTTGGCCCAAGCCACACAAGGGTTAGAAAATTTATTGAAGCAATGGGGGATGATGTTTTTGGACTTTTCTATCACACAGGGGACATTGAGGAGAGACAGGTCCAAATGCAGCCAACCCAATCTAGCATTAGGACAGTTATGCTTAAGGGATACTCTAATAGGGAGGTGATCCAAAATGCACAAAGACTGGTCAAGCTCAACTTTCATGTCCCAAAACTGATGGGATAGAGCAAGGTTTATGTAAGCATGGTCAAGACGAGCCGCACAAAATTGGGGGCCTTTTTGCCTATTATTCTAGGTGAAACTAGTTTGGGAAGAGATATCAAGCAAGTCATGCTTAGTAATGAGTCTAATCCACTCCTACCACTCTTGGCCAAAAATGACAGTTCCTTGTTTATCAAATGTGTCACTTATGGCAGTAACCATATTGAAGCCCCCAACAATAATAAGGGGGCCAACCAAATGGGACAACTCTTCCCAATGGAGGGTTCTCTGATGGGGACAGTTGGAAGCATAGAAACTGATCACAGTGTAGTCAAAAGGCTTGCAGAGGGTAACACTAGCCCATTGATGTCAAGGCATCTGGATTTTATCTTTGACAAAATGACTAATCGCATTGGATACCCCAATAGCAGATCCCCTCTTTCCTTGAGGGTGATCAGTGTATGAGCAAGAATGCTTTTTAGAAACACTAATTAAATGAAAATTCAACTTAGCTCTCGAGAGCTTAAGCTCTTGAATGCAAATAATGTCAAGCATCAAAGATAGGTCAAACATCCACTTGTTTATGCACTTAGCTCTAGTCGGATGAGTGATCCCTTTACTCTTAAGAGAGATGATGCTTAGACTATTCATGGTAAACAAGAAGAAGGAAGAAAAACTAGTCACCAAATACACAGTCATTTCTTAATGTTTCTAGTGAGCTTATTCAAAGATAGTGAGTTTTTCAAAATATCCTTCCTTTTGGATTTCAATAGACTATCTTTCCTCTTTGTTCTAAGAGCTGACGGTGCCCGATTCTCTTTTTGGCTAAGGTTCAGATCATCAACATCATTACCATGGCATTGGAACCCATTGATTTCCGCATCATCAATCTTTGCAAGTTCATCAATGAACGTGCAGTCCTCAGATGCCAAAAGATTATTAGTCTCCAGCCAAGAGCCATTACCAGGAATGTTACAATTAGCAACATAAATCATTGTGAGTTTTTTCCTGTTTCGAACAACCGTTCATCCTATTTCTGAATCCTTGAGGGCCTTAATTGTAGGGACATAATCCTTCATGCCAACCCAATCAACAAACTCACTTGAGCTCATGGATCCAGAAGGAAAAGAATCAAGAGCTTTAACTCTTTTATTTATCACAGAAAGCGGATTAGAAACTTCTTCCAATAACACATCAAAAGTATTAACCCACATTTTATTCTTTTTTTTTGCTTGCTTGGCCTGAGGCTTTTTTATAGCAAGAGCTGAAGGCCCTTTGTGGATGGGCTGATCATATACTTTTTTAGCATCCGTATTATTATTCACCTCTTTTAGTAAAGGAAAACATCTAACCCAATGAACTAACCTTTTGCATTTAAAACAGGCATTCGGCAAGTTTTTGTAGAGAACGTTTTGCTCATGCAACAATCGTTCATCAAAGTCATTAATTTTCAGAGAACCTTTGAGCGGTTTATTAATATCAATTTCAACAAGCACCTGCAGATTCCATTTGGGATTAATGGAGCCCCTTGGCCACTGACCTAGCACCTTACCTATGAGAGAGCGTAGTCCTTAAATCCAGGGATAAAAGTCGATAGGTAAGTCAGGCAATTATATCCAAATAGGCACTACAATAGATCGATGGTATACCTAGGTTTTTACCGAGGAAAATGAATGCGGGTTTATTTGTCGCGACGCCGATGTAAAGGTCGGTATGTGCGTCGGTATATGCGTCTGTATATGCGTCGGTATATGTGTTGGTATATACGTCGGTATACGCGTCAGTAATACCAGTGCCCATACCATCGCGCATACCGAGGGCTCTGCTAGGCATACCGTCGCGTATACCGTTGCCTGCTGGGTGTACCGACGCATATATCGATGACATTACTGGGAGTACCGTCGCATATACCGACGACCATACCTGCAAAACTTTTTTTGGGCAAAGTGTGTTGTCTTTTGCTACAGCAACATTACCATGATGTTGCTTAACAAAAGACAATACACTCTGCCCAAAAAAAACCGAGTACATGTGATGTGTACTCTAATGTCAACCGAAATATGATTTCATGAAACAGAGTATTATTGGACACAAAAGAGATAATCAGAATGAACCATGAACCATGTACAAAAGAAGTTATATATTTCAATAATGAAGCATATACAAGAGTGTGGCAAACCACTGTCATATATGACGCTTTTACAAAATGTGGCAAAGCAATGCATTGCCATATGAAAATCAAATACAAAATTTTGGCGTTCCATTGCCATACACATGCAAAGAACGTTCCATATCAACAGTCCTGCAACAAAGAACATTAATGGAATGAGATAAATTCACATGAAAATTACAAATAACAAGTAAAAACCAAGTTTATAAATGAATTACCTCATCGTAAATGCTCCCATGAAACGACCGCAATGCGTCCCTCCAAGTCCTCCAATAGTGCAATCAACCCATGATGATATCCATAAGACTCCTCCATTCGTGTTGGAGGACGACCCATTGCCAGCTCCTGAAACAAATATACAAAAGATTAGAGGAACATACATGAGAAATTTAATACAAATAAATTCAATAAATGAAATGGTACTTACAAACTCATGACGCATCGTGTCATATCCGTCGCTGCCCAAATGTGACGGTCCAACCGTATCTAAACATGTGGCTGCGGCATCTCGCTACTGGCGATATCGATCAGGACTCTGCTGTTGCTCGTCACGAATCACGTCCCACTCCTCAGCATCTAACCATACAGGCTTTGGTAAGCCTCCTCTAAAAGCATCACGAGCTTCGGATCATCGATGCGACATAACCTCACGTGCAGTGTGTAGAATCCACTCTAAACTGACAAGAGACTGTCCATCGGCTGGTCGGAACTCCTAATAAATCGTCTGTGTGATATAATTCTTCCGATCTTTATCCTGTTCACTCCATTTCAGCATGATAGAGTGTCCAAACTGGGTAGAGCAAATCTGTCGTATGCGTGCACGCATTGCTTTGCCAACCGCATCCATCACCGGAGCTCCATCTCGGATAGTATACACCTTGGAGTCATCATGGTCATGAGCACCCCAAGGTGTATGTGGTGTTCCACGTGGTGTACTACGTGGCGTACCTACATCTGAGGTACTTGCCCTAGGAGTAGAAGTGGGTGACACCAAGTCCGTCGCACTGCCTCCACAACAACCGCCTCCTCCGCCTCCAGACCTACCTGTAGATCCACTCCTAGAACCTCCTACTCTAGAGCGTGACCTCGATCTACGAGACCGACCAGAACCTGTATCGCGCTGAGGTGTCGAACGCGCATGTCTACTAGTAGACCCAGTAGGAGATGGCTGAAAAGATGGTCGTGGTGGAGTCACAAAGCTAGGAGACATACCTCCTACGGGAGTAGCACCACCCGCAGGAGTGACATCGACAGGAGTGACACCGGCAGGAGTGACACCGACGGGAGTGACACCGGCAGGAGTGAGGCCAGCAGGAGTGAGGTCGGCAAGAGTAAGGCCGCGAGGAGTGAGGCTGGGGGGAGTGCTACCATGAGCGATCCAATATTGTGATGCAGCGGCCATATATGCGGGAGGAACCTGAGAGATGAACTCCAAAAATTTCTCCTCTGTCATGCAATGTGGAGTGACTGGAGGACTGTCTCCCATCGTGCTCTGTAATAAAAGAACTCAAATAATTAGAATGGGATAATAAAAGTAATATAGAGAATAAACAAAAAAAAAACAAAAACTAGTAGGTACAAGTGTTTTATTCAAAAGTCCTCTAGTCTAGCATCCTCTTGAAGATCCGATGCACCTAGAATATCTATCTCTATATTGATGGCTTCTAAATCGCTTTCTATGCTGGTTTCTTCCTGATCATTGTCTATTGCTTCGTCTTCTGGAACAATGAACTCTTCTTCAATGACCTCTTGTTCTCGAATAATGATCTCTTCCTCCTCGACTATCGAATGAATCTCTGAGTCCACTAGAGATGGACTTTCTTCTACATCTATGTTCTCAAAAATTTGTCTACTACGTGGAGCGACTTGTAAAACAAATAGCCACTCTGGTTCTTTTGAATCTGGTATAAAAACAACTTGCTCACAGTGTTCGGGAAGTACAAATGTATCCCTTTCATCTGTCCATAATCTTGTGGAGTCGACTTGAAGCAAACCGCTTTTATCCCATCTCACTGTTGCGTTTCTTCCAGAGGTGACTACTTTGAACCATTTCACATAAAAAACAAAGTAATCAAACTTTCTGAAAGATAGTTTCAAGATGTCTTGAATCACACCACAATAATCTAGCTCCCCTTCTAGAGCATTATCATCTCTTGCACTCGCTCTACTTTTTTGCAAAAAAATCACCATCACTCCACTATCAAAAGTAGACCTATTTTGATCGATTCGTGCGATTCGAAAGTGTCCTCCATGAGACCATAGTGCACCGTATTTAATATACTCCCAATCACATCCTTTTGCGAGTTCTTCTTCTTCTTCAGAGATATCTTTGTTACACTTATGTGTTCCTCGGGTAGCTTTGATGTGAACCTTTTCCCTATACATGGGCACTTTTTACTCTAGTGCTGGCCAGAGGTTTTTTCCCCATGTTACCACATACTTGATACTCTCATATGTGGTGGTACTTTGTACTTAGGGATATTATTCAGCTCTTACTTTAGTTCAGTTCATCGATCAATAGAGAGAGCTATTCCAGCCATCGTCTTCTCCGTGTGTCTTGCTGCGTTTGTGCTCCTTGTGTGTGCTTCTTGTGTGTCTTTCGCACTTCTACACACACCCAACAGTGGTATCAGAGCAGGTTTAGCTTCTTCTCAAGTTTCGGTTTTTCGCGTCGTGGCGCGAGCGCGCACTTTAATAGTGCAAATCGACTTCGGAGCATAGAAGTGTGAATTTCAGTAGCCCGGAAACATTTCCACCAGGTGTGCTGAGGTGTGCAGGGGTTTTACTCCCATTTCGAAGACATTCGTATAGTCAGAATCGCCATCAGAGTGACGGTTTGTGAGCTGAAATTTAAGCACTCATTTCAGCTTTCATCGAAGTGAAGATTTTGTCACATTCTTGTTCCTCAGTGAAATGGCGGGCAGCAATGACTTGTTTGGCATGCTTCAAGCTGAAGATAAGCTTGATGGGACCAACTATCCGATGTGGTCTTACATGATGAAGCATGTTCTTGTTGCAAAACAACTTTGGAACATAGTGGCAGATGTAGATCGAAGACTGGCAGGTGCTTCTACTTCACAGTCTACTGTCACAGATGGAGCTTCTTCTTCGAGTACTGTGGTTTCTCCTTCTCCACCTACATAGGAGCAGCTTAGATGGGATGGAAAAGATGCTCAAGCTCATGCTTTGATTGCGGTTTTAGTGAAGCATCATATAGTTCCACACATTCGGTCATGTTCTACATCACGACAGGCATGGGATACTCTTGCTTCTTTGTATGCCGTGCGTAATGAAGCACATGTTGCATACTTGAGGAAGCACATGGCTGAAAATGAGTCAGTGGATGTGTATGTGACACGCATCAAGGACTTGAAAGAGCAATTGGCAAACATAGATGAGATCATTCCGGATGCATCACTCATTTCTACATTGTTGAAAGGATTACCGGAATCTTTTCAAAGCTTTGCTACTACACTCCATTTGGTTGCAAAAGGAAATCCTAATATGTATGCATTTGATGAGGTTGTGTCTCTTCTTTTGCAAGAAGAGCAATCTAGAGTGAATAGGAGTGGTTTGATTGAGGGAATGCAAGCACTTGCTATCTCACAAAAGGGGAAAAGCAAGTATAGTTCAGCTTTTGGTTCATCAAAACCAAAGCCTCAAGCTTCCTCTTCCACTCATTCCTCTAATGATGGTGATTTGCAAAAGAAGAAGAGATGCAAATATTGCCGAAAGGCTGGTCATACTATTGATGAGTGTAGAAAGCTTGCAAAACGCAATGAAAAGAAGAAGGAATCCGGCATGACTATTGCTGAAAATTCAGCAAATGCAAAGAATGATGAAGCTAACATGGCTCAAGATTTTTGGGCATGTGTTGTTACATGTCATTATGATGCTTCTTTACATTCTAAATGTATGGTTGTGAGTGAGGCTGATTCGGATTGGTTCTTTCATAGTGGTGCTTCAAAGCACATAACATCATGCAAAAGATTTTTTGCCTCTTTGAAAGATGCACCTAAAGGAGGACATGTGGTGTGTGCAAACAATGCCTCTTATCCTATCATTGGAGTAGGAGAAATTGAGCTTACGGCTGCAAATGGAGGTGTGATTCTCTTGAAAAATGCATTGTATGTGCCCGGTATCAAGAAGAACTTAATTTCAGTTCCGTTGATTGCCAAAGCTGGACTTCATGTACACTTTGTTGATGATAAGTGTATGGTTCATGATTTCAGCAATGGCGATGTTATCATGATGTCCGGTACATTATGTAATGGTTTGTATCGAATGGATACATACAAGAGGGCTGCCTCGAATGCCTTAGTTGCTCATACTTCTTCCATGGCTGAAATGGAGCTTTGGCATGCTCGTTTTGCTCACTTGAACTTCAATAGTTTGCTCTATTTGCAAAAGAAGGATATGGTTATTGGCTTGCCTACACTTGATTCCATTGAAAAGCATGCATGTGAAGGTTGCATTCTTGGAAAAATGCATCATGCTTCTTTTCCAAAAGATAGTCATATACACACTACAAAAAAATTGCAACTTGTTCATAGTGATGTATGTGGTCCCGTCAAGACTCCATCTTTTGGGAAGCATGTATATTTTGTTACATTCATTGATGATGCTACTCGCCATACATGGGTGTATCCTATGAAAGCGAAGAATGAGGTATTTTCTTGCTTCAAAGCATTTTTAGCTATGGCTGAAAATTTTTCTTCACAAAAGCTTTTGACTCTACGCACGGATCATGGTGGTGACTACATGTCACATGAGTTTAATGCTTTTCTTCGTGAAAGAGGTATTTCACACCAATGTACGGTGCCATATACACCTCAACAAAATGGTGTTGCCGAGCGTAAAAATAGAACTCTACTTGAAATGGCACAATGTATGGTTAAAGGAAAGCATCTTCCTCATAAGTTTTGGATGGAAGCGGTCATGTGTGCAAATTATGTGTTGAATCGCTGCCCTACAAAAGCATTGAGAGTCATCACTCCTTATGAGGCTTGGAATGGTCATAAGCCTATGGTTAGTCATATGCGTGTGTTTGGTTGTTTTGCATATGCTCTTGTGCCATCACAACAACGTCACAAACTTGATGACAAGGCAAAGAAATGTATATTTGTTGGTTATAGGTAAAGGATATCTGTTGTACCATCCATTGTCGAACACAATTATTGTGAGTCGAGATGTGGTATTTGCTGAAAATTCAGTTTTCCCTCTACTTGAATGCAAAAAACTGCCAACAATTAGATCACAAGATGTGTTTGATACACTCATGCCTTTGTTCCAAAATGGTGTGCTTGACTATGGCCATGTAGACCAGCCAACTGAGGTTCAAAGGGCTGAAAAATTCCAGCCAAATAGGGCTGAAAATGCAGAGAATTTCCAGCCAAACATGGCTGAAAAATTCAGCCAAAAATTATCAAAACTGTTGGAAATTTCCAGCCACATATGGCTGAACATTTGCGTCAAAATATGGCTGAAACTGAGCATGAAATTCAGCCCACACATGATGTACATATTGAAGATGTTTTACATAATGAACGCATGTCTATCAAGAGTGCACAATCTATGCCAAAGTGGCTGAAACAAACTTTGCAGGACAACAAATTGAGTGCAGCTTTACTTGGTAGAACAAGATCAAGCTCTCACCATGCATCAAGTAATTTTGTGGATTATTCTCTTATTGCTACGGCATGTAATGAAGAGCCACTTTCTTTTGAAGATGCATGTGACGATCCACAATGGATGAGTGCTATGCAATCGGAAATGGATTCCATACATAGGAATGGTACTTGGGAGTTATGTGAATTGCCAAAAGGAAAGAATGCCATTGGTACAAAGTGGGTTTATAAGATTAAGATAAAATTTGATGGTAGCATTGATCGCTACAAAGCTCGATTGGTTGCCAAAGGATATGCGCAACAATATGGCATTGACTATGAGGAAACTTTTGCACCTACTTCACGCATGACTACCATTCGTACCGTGGTTGCATTGGCTGCCCATCGAGGTTGGAAATTGCATCAACTGGACATAAAAACAGCGTTCTTGAATGGAGATTTGCAAGAAGAGGTCTATGTGAAGCAACCTCCTGGATTTGCTATGAAAGGGAAAGAGCATATGGTTTGTCGCTTGCATAAAGCCTTGTATGGTCTCAAGCAAGCTCCACGTGCATGGTATGACACAATACATAAGCACTTGATTGCTCTTGCCTTTACATGTAGTCCGATTGAAAGCACACTCTATGTATGCAAAAATGGGGCTGATCTTATAGTGCTTGTTCTTTATGTCAATGACATACTCTTGACTAGGTCATGTGATGCAAAACTTGACATTCTTATGGCTGATTTGCAGCATACTTTTGATGTCACTTATCTTGGTCTTTTGAGCTACTATCTTGGCATCCAATTTGTATCCGTTGAGGGGGGAATTGTTATGCATCAAGCAAAGTATGTTGAAAAACTACTTCAGCGTTTTGACTTTGAGGATTGCAAGCTAGTTTCCACACCAGTTGAGACAGGATTTAGATTCTCAGTTGAGGATTCCAGTGATGCATTTGACACTTCTCTTTATCAGCAGGCTGTGGGATATCTTATATATGCATGCAACACAAGGCCAGATATACAGTATGCAGTTTCCCAGTTGAGTCAATTCATGCATAGCCTTGGCACTAAGCATTGGCAAGCGGTGAAACGTGTGTTTAGATATCTTCGAGGCACTTTGAGCTTAGGTCTCTTTTATGGCAGAGATGTTTAGCCATGCTTGCATGCTTTTACAGATAGTGATTGGGCCGGTTGTTATGATACTCGCGTGTCCACTAGTGGTAATTGCTTTTTCCTTGGAGACTCATGCATATCTTGGTTGAGTAAGAAGCAACCTACAGTGGCGACATCGAGTTGTGAAGCTGAGTACAGGGCAGTTTTCACAGCGACAGTGGAGTGTATATGGCTGAGACGCCTATTGATGGATCTTTGCATGGAGATTGATGCTGCTACGCATATTCTCACAGATAGTCAGAGTGCTTTGGCTGTTGCACGAAACCCAGTGTTTCATGCACGGACCAAACATATTGAGGTGCATTATCACTATGTGAGAGAGTGCCTTCATGCAGGAGATATTGATTTGGTATATGTGCCTACGCAAGATAATATGGCAGACATATTCACCAAAGCTCTTCCACGGGAAAATTTTGAAGCTTTTCGCAAAGCTTTAGGCTTATTACCTTGTGGGGGCTGATCTGTCACTCCTTGTATGTGTTCACATCATTCGCTCCAGGGGGGTTTGTTACACTTATGTGTTCCTCGGGTAGCTTTGATGTGAACCTTTTCCCTATACATGGGCACTTTTTACTCTAGTGCTGGCCAGAGGTTTTTTCCCCATGTTACCACATACTTGATACTCTCATATGTGGTGGTACTTTGTACTTAGGGATATTATTTAGCTCTTACTTCAGTTCAGTTCATCGATCAATAGAGAGAGCTATTCCAGCCATCGTCTTCTCCGTGTGTCTTGCTGCGTTTGTGCTCCTTATGTGTGCTTCTTGTGTGTCTCTCGCACTTCTATACACACCCAACAATCTTCACCCGCTGCCTTTGCTTGTGAAACCGCTGTATCTAGCCATCCTCTCGTTGGAAAAGGTGGAAGAGGTCGAAGACTTTCTGGAAGAGGCAAAAATCGAGTGGAACGATTTCTTCGAAACTGAGCTCTGTCCTTTGCGTTAGTTTCCTTGGCAAGCTCATACCTTTCTAACCACTTCTGCATAGGCTCAGAGTTAACTATGCAAAACTTCATTGCCTTCTCTCTGAAAGCTGCATCCATTTTTCTTTGCAATCCTTTACCTTGTGGTTCATTGCCTATGAGACGAACATCTTCATCATCTCTCCATAAGCGAGGCATTTCGGGATCCGACATACATAGAAACTCAGTTATGAATACAAGAGATTCTTGTATAAGCCACCCCTCTGCCATGCTACCCTCTGGACGTGCTCTCTGTCGAACAAACCCTTTTAATGTCTTCATAAAGCGCTCTAAGAAAAACATCCATCAACTATGGATAGTTCCCGCTATTGCAACTTCATCTACCACATGAACCAATAAATGAAGTTGAATAGTGAGAATACTTGTGGGAAATCATTTATCTACCATACAAACAGCCTCGATAGCATTGAGTTTTGCACTCTCTATGCTATCTCTATTTATCTCTTTAGAAGATATGGATTTTTTGAATCCCATAGTTGTTTCCAATCGCTAGCTTTCATTTGGTGTTGCAATAAGCAATTAAAACGATATTAGTAAATAAAGTTATTGTGATACAACAATGAAAGCCAATTTGTTCTCCACTTACCTGAACAATTCACTGACACTACTATATGACCATCCATAAATGGATTGCACATTGAGCATCGCGAGTGACGCACGTAGTACAGATATCTTTGCTCCATTGTAAAGTGGTGAACGAGCTAGGCTTCGCATGTTTTCATATTCTTCATCGACTCCTGATCGTGGAATTTCTGTTGTGTCCATGAAACTCTCGACACCTTCTCCATCATGATCTTCGTCCATCTCATAAAATGCTTCAAGCATCTCTTCCATATGTTCATTCTGTGTAATATTATTAGTACTTGCTTGTATATCTAAGTCCTTTTTTGCTCTCTTTTGTCCACGAGAGGTTACCGGTGCAATGTCATTTGGGTCCATCTGCTCACCTGGGGGACCATGCGAATGATAGTGTAGGTTCTCCAGTCGACTCCTATCAAAGGATCCATACTCTCTAACATGTGCATTACAAATTTGTCGTTTCTGATAAATTTGATACTTGCACTGTGTGCAAGGACATGCCATTCTCTCTTCAAGATCCAAAGAAGCCATCTGCTACAATATGGACATTTTAGAACATTTGTTTTTTTATTAAACCTAAAAATCATACTCTTAAAGACTTAAATCTAAAATACTAAACCTAAATACTTAAATACCTAAAAAAACTTAAAGCCCTAATTTTAAAACCCTGTGTATGCCTAATTGAGTTATATGTATGCCTAAACCCTAGAACCCTAATTTTAAAGATCTATACCTAAATTATGTATATTTCTATACACATGTGTATATACATGTTTTTATGTATTATATGTGTATGTGTATGTGTGTATATATATTATGTATGTGTTAAAACCCTAAAACCCTAATCAAACTAACCTAGACCTAAAACATGTATATATATGTATGCATGTGTATATATATGTGTATATGTATATATATGTGAATATAGATAGGTGTATAAGTATGTGTGCATGTGTATGTGTATATATATTCACTCTATTTAAAATGATTAAAGTTAATCCTATTTTTACATATTTAATTAAATTATTTAAAACACTAGTTCTTGTTATATTTATTTATGTATATAAGTATCTTATTTTATATATATATATATATATATTTATGTATATATTCAGATTTTCTCCTTACTTAATCTATTTTTCTATATTTAATTATAAACATTTAATTATATATATTTAATTATAAATAAATAATTAATTTTCTTAAAATACTAGTTCTTTTTAGTCCTATTTTTATATATTTAATTATATATATTTAATTAAATTATATATGTGCATGTGAGTATGTATGTGTGTGTGAATGTATGCATGTGTGTATATGTGTATGTGTGTCTATGTATGCATGTGTGAGTATATGAGTATGTATGTACATATGTGTGTGTATGTATGCATGTGTGTACATGTGTGTGTGTATATATACACGCATGTGTGTATATGTGTGTATGTATGCATGTCTGTATATATGTGTGTGTATGTATGCATGTGTACATGTGTGTGTGTATGTATGTGTGTGTATGTATGCATGTGTGTACATTTGTGTGTATGTGTATTTGTGTGTATGTATGTATGCATGCATGTGTGTGTATGTATGCATGCATGTGTGTATATATGTGTATGTATGTGTGTATACATCTATGTATGTGTGTGTGTGTATGTATGTGTGTATGCATGTGCGTGTGTATGTATGCATGTGTGTATGTATGCATGTGTGTATATGTGTATATGTGTATGCATGCATGTGTGTACATGTGTGTGTATGTATGCATGCATGTGTGTAATTATGTGTGTGTGTGTGTATGTATGTGTGTATATGTGTGTGTATATGTGTATATATGCATATGTGTATATATGTGTGTGTATGTATGTGTGTATGCATGTGTTTAAATTTGTATGTGTGTGTATGCATGCATGTGTGTATATGTGTGTGTATGTAAGCATACATGTGTGTATAGGTGTGTGTATGTAAGCATGCATGTGTGTATGTATGCATGTGTAAATGTGTAAATGTGTGTGTATGTGTGTGTATGTATGCTCTATTTTCCTATCTCTATGTTCCTTTCTTTGATTATTCCTTATCTCTCACTTTCTCTCTCTCTCTCTCTTCTCTCTCTCTTTCTCTCTCTCTCTCTCTATCAATAGAGAATAAAACAATCACTTACAAGTATGTCCCTCTTTTGGATCGTTGTCTTCAAAGCGTAATGTATGTCACCTATAGTCCAATTCCAAACAATCGACACCAAAGAACTTCTGCAAAATCAAAGAAAAGAGACCTAAACCCTATACCTAAAACATAGAGAAACACAAATGCTAACAGTACGTGCAGCACTTACCAAGATGTGAGATCTAAGCCGAGAGAGAGTGTGTGTGTGTGTAGAGAGAGAGATCTATGTGTTTGTATGTGTGCACAAGACAATGCAGGTCGCAATTCGGTTCACGTGTGCAAGTTCGACAGAAGACCAACATTATTCAAACACACGCAAAAATGTGAAGTTTTGCTCTCGAATTCGCGGTATGTTTAAAACTCGCCCTCGGTATATGCATCGGTATGAGCGTTAGTATGCGCGTCAGTAACTTCCAGTAAATTACCGACGCATATATCGACGCCCATACCGACGCATATACCGGCGCATATACCGACAGTGGGGGGCCACACGGACAATCCATTTAAAACGGTCATACCGACGGTCACTTGACCATCGATATCTCTAAGTGGCCTTTTCCAACGCCTATACCGACATCGAGTGTGACCGTCGGTATATGCAACGTCAGTATGCCCCTCATATGTTGTAGTGAGGAACACAAGAGAGTTTAGGACCATGAAGATTGAATCCCGTAAACCACTTGAAGAAAAAAACTCGTGTATTTCTTATAATCCATTATCCCTGTGTAATCTCTCTAAGTGCACTGAATGAATCATCAAAGAAGAATAGAAAATATCCATCGAGAAGATATTGAATCTGTCTAATCGTTAAGCCTCTAGATTCCGAATTGGATTTAATCCAATGTTTCAAGACATCCATCGGAGGCCGGGGTCCGTGACAAAGGCCAATAACGACTCACTCAGATAGCTAGTTTTTTCACTTTGACTTCTTCTCTAATATATGTTAATTCTTTAAAAACTGCAGCTTTCTTGCTTTCATATTGGCCTCCTACATTATAAACAAAATTATCTCATGCCTCCTTTGGAGATCTTGCATTTTTCTGATTTCGTATTGGCCTCCTACATTATAAACAAAATTATTTCATGCCTCCTTTGTAGATTTTGCATCTTTGATATGCCCAAACATACTATTTGGTATATTCAAAGACAATCAAGATATTACCTTTTGTGTTTGAATCTTCATATGGTTTTTGTTTTTATCTACTTTAAACCCTTTATGTTAACTATAAGGGGTCTTCATGTTCTTCTTCAATGTACTTCAAGCAGCCTTTCCACGTACTAAATTTTGCATCTTCATTTATTTAGCATGAAAAATGATTTCTCCAACTTTTCGCTCAAAAGATAACCGGTTTTATCAATACTTTCCATTTTTGTAGAGACTCGTAGTTGTAAAAGAACATCGAAAGTGGCATTTTTCCCTGATGTGTTCGCTTTCAGAAAGTAGATAGAAAAAACTAGCTTTTTCCACAACAATACTGCAAAAATTAGTTGAATTCTTCAATATCGACAACCCCCCAAAAGTTACAAAAATGTACGTAATAAAAATGTGGTTAGGATTCAGGAAGTATTGAGAATGAATAGAGCTGAAAGACTCGGAAACGGTGCGAACTAGAAGAAATAGTCTGGAATCCAGGAAAAAAGATTGATTTGAACTGAAGTCGGCCCGCCACAGCAAGCATGGCGAACTGGAGATATTGAGCTCGAAGGAAGCTGCTTCAACATATTAGGTTGATACTTGTATTTTGATAAGAAGCTAATCACGTGCTTAAACATTTCATTTAGCGCCAATTCAAGTCTGCAAATTATCTGCAGCCATAGTTGTTTTTTGGTGGTCGCATTGCCCGTTTTGGCCATTTTAGATCTTAAAAAACTTTCATAAATTACATTAAAAGTCTGAAATACAGACAGATATTGTGATGAGATGACTTTCAAAACTTTCATAAATTACATTGAAAATGTGAAATACAGAGATGACTCTCAAAACTTTCATAAATTACTAAAAAAATTGGGAAATACAGGTATTGTGAGGAAATAACTTCAAAGCTGAAGGGCATGCATGATAGACCGTCAAAATACAACCTTGTCTGCAACGACGATAAAAACCATGCACAGGTTCCAAAGAAGGATGAAGTCGTCATCCCTACAATTATTGAACTTCAAGCAAAGACTGTTGCGATGCTTTACAAGGAACGTGCACACGGGAACTCATGGCATTTCTGTAGTCAAATATATCGACTTTCTTTTTTTTTTTTTTCTAAAAGGAAGTTCGGCCTTGGCGTATTCTTTATTTTAATTAAAATATATCGGCTTTCTTGTCCTCCATGTAGCTATTTGTTTTCAATTTCACCTCCTTCCGTCCATACATCAAAGGCACAACAAAAATCTGCACAGTGTGGCGTGTATTTGTCAGCACCATGAAGGAAGGTTATATCTGCATGCCTGTAAAACTCACGACAGTAACCATATTCGTTTGTTATCTCGTGAGCTCTACAGTTGGCATGTCGATTTCCAATTCTGAGTACCTGACTGTCCTGTCGTCTATGCTTGTCTGATGTAGACTGAGTACATGTTGCATCCTTATCTAGTCACTGCAATGGCCTGTCGACACAAAGCTTTCATGGCGGTTTGATTTGCCATCTCTCACGAACAACGACATGCCTTGCAGATTCTTCACGTAGCAGGCGTCTTGGTAAAGACAGTTCTTTCTGCAACAGGTTCGTGACTCCCCGTATCAAGTTCAGTGCAGCGCCAAGCATCCTTTTCAAGTCTGCGGAGTTAGAACTGCGCTAGCAGCTCCCACCCTCGATGTGTCCAGATGGTGGCTGCATGGGACGGGACATCGAATACGTTAAGCCTGGGAGCTTCGACCCCGTCAACCATTTCTATCCTCGTGTCCTGAACGCACAGATGCACCCAATAGTTCGTTCCTTCTTCAGGCTAGGTAACGATCGCATCGCTCAGCGCTTCTGCCACCTTCATCCTGAGGTAGATGCTGCCTGCGTTGCAGACGTACTTCATCGATCCACCCGGTATAAGAGCTCTTCGTCTCCATCAAGTCTACATTACTGCATATTCATATATTCCTCCACGCTCATCTGCTGTAGTGTGAGACGTGTATTGGTACTGCACATACAGGCTCTTTCAATGGGGCGGATCCGATCTGTTTATCACAACATCTGGTAGCGGCCAGAAGCGTCTTGTCGTGGTCGAGATGAATTCATGCCCATCTGGTCAGAAGTCCATGCCTCTTTACAAAGAAGATTGCGAACAGGGAGGCTATCGCACACTGCTTGAGAAGTCCTTCATGCCGACCCTGCGTGGGCGTTCGGCGTCCCTTCCTTCGGGTCATCTCGCAGTTCTCTACGACAAAAACCAAATGGAGGCCTGGGGCTACGCTGCGGCTCTTGCGGACCTCTCTTCGGAAACTGTACTTCTTGTGCCGTGTCGCCCAGATGACTGTTCTAAACACAACATCCGCTTTAGCAGCGATGATGTCTTAGAGGTGCAACTGGGTAGAAGCCGGCCCTCATCAGATTGGCAGCCCGTACGTGCAGCGTTGCGGTATGTCACCCAGCATCCATGGTCTCGCATTCCGCCCTTCACTCGCACCTTCATCTACAACCCCGTTGTGGTCTGCCTGGCGGGAGGCCGAAACAAGATGCTTGCTGCGAGGGCCTACGATGTCTTGAACACTGAGATAGCGCACACTGGCTTGCGCATTTTCACACCGCAGACGATCTGGGACGTTAGCAAGTTTGAGGTGCCGTCGTTGGTACGGAGGATGGACGGTATGGCTGTCGTGAAGGTACCATACACGAATGCAGGTCAAGGAGTATGGACCATCGCCCGTCCCAGTGAGCTGCAGGAGTTCATGGAAACCGATCATCGATACGATCGCTTCATTGTGCAGGTATGGATGCATAGATTGATCTTAACCTTTTTTTTCTCCAGTATCAGACAAGTTATGCATGAGAGACAAATCAGATGTGTTTGAAGATGGGACCATATCTATGGTGAATAGGCTCTCATCGGCAATAGTGGGTGGAGCGCTCGTAGGCGTCAAGGGAGTCTATATCACGCAGGGACGGTCCCGGACTCGAAGGGTAACATCTATGCAGAAGACCTCAGGTTCTTGGTTGGTTCATCTCCAGATGGCAAGGGCTTCTTTCCTGTCGCCATATATGCCCGCAGAGCGCGAGTTCCATTAGCTGAATTTCTATGCGATGGAGCACAATCCTGGGACATGCTGGGAACGAATCTAAGCTTCAAGGTTTGATTATTCCAAATGCGGATTCTTGTATTAGCCTCAAAAATTAGCTCGTCAAGTCCATTTCCTTTTGTAATCGCCATTGATCGGAGCTTTCTGTAGAATGGCGATGGCTCCTGGGGCACAGATCCGGAGCGTTTGCTTCTTATGGACAACCGTGACTTCAACCTGGTAGGCATTGGAATGGACGATCTCATTGAGGCATACATGCAGGTAATACAAACGAAATCAATCTTCACATTCGTAGCATAATGCTTCGCGTCAAACGTTTTCCCAGTTGTGTTGATTCCTGCAAATTCGAGCTTTTTTTGCTAAAGTGGCTTCCAACATGACCGAGGCTTTGTGTTTCGTCCAGACGGTGCTGGCAATGCTCGCCATAGATAATTTGGCCGTGAAGCTCATGACCCAGCAGGTAATCAAACCGAGACCGTACGTAAACTCAATGAACCTCGTCTCTAAAAGCCATACTCGTTTTTCTAAATCGTTCCCTTATGCCCATGTTTACATGTATTGCTGAAAACTACTTTACATGTTGTTCAGGCCAAACTTGATATAAAGCTCTTCAGTTCTCTGAATCCTGATGAGAAGCTTCTTGGCGAGCTTTATTATAAGGGAAAACAAACAGACCATTTGAATGGACTACAGGTCAACGGTGGCGCCGAGCATAATTTTGGAAAAATCTGTGTTTCGAATGGATGGCACACTGCCGCCATGAACAACGATGGCTTAGAAGAACAAGACAATTTGGAGATGGCTGTGTGTGCTACAACGCTGTAAAGAAGCATCAGAGAAATTTAAGATGGCTAGTGATGACGTTGGTAGAAGCTCTGTGAGAACAGATAACTAAAGAGTATATTTAAGATCTAATAAACTAAGTTCAACATCATCACTTTCTCATAAGGCTAACCTAATTGGCAATTCGGCAGGGGTTTTTGTCACATCTCAAAGCTTCTCATGTCATTTTTTTTATTCAGTCCATTTTGCGGCCCCTGGCGTATGGCATATGATACCTAATTGTATACTATTATAAAGGGTGGAACTTCTTCTGCATGTATTTGCATATTTTTCAGCTTATCTTGAAGACTAAGACAGTGGCATATACCGTGCATCAGTATATGGGATAGAAAATTGCATACAAATCGACGCAGCAAGGCATGCTAACTTAGTTCCCAGCGATGGCGCAATGTACATAAACAAAGAGAGAGAGAGAGAGAGAGAGAGAGAGAGAGAGAGAGAGAGAGAAGGAAACAACAATATGCTCTTCACCAATTTGATTCCTGAATGTATACATATTTGATTTCTACCACGTCATCAAGTCTTCAGCTCGTTTTGAGTAGCATCTTTACGAATATTGTTACACCCATTCATTTGGTAGATCTTCTTGAAATATCACTAGAAACATGTATACCATGTGATACTTCTCATGACTTTATCTACACGTGATTTTTTGACCCAATGCTCCATAATGGGAAAATTTTTTGAGGCTTTTTAGTCTATCCTCTACTATTTTGTCAATTAGCTTCTAGTTTATGTGAAAATCAACCAATTCCCACATTCTCCTAAAACTCTATTAGTTTCTGATATAGTCTCACATTACACGCAATGTGGATATCAATAACGGTTCCGGATCCTTACACTCCCTCATGAAAGTATGTTTAAGAAGAATATAATTGTTTAGCTTGATATAAGTAGAAGGTCAGGAGGAAGCACATTGCAAGGTGGCACTTTATGACGAAGAGCATATACAAGTTCACATTGCAAGGTGGCACTTTATGACGAAGAGCATATACAAGTTCACTCCTCTAGAATAGAGAACTCAAACATAAGAAGTTCTAGGAAAAATAACGATATTGCAATATATAGACATGAATGAGATGTCTTGATCGGACAAGTCTACTCATTCAAATTCTTTGGAGGAGGAGCAATGATGACTCATATCATATATCATGCTTAAAATTCAAAGAGAACCTTCTTCGAACTAGGGAAAAGATCTCTCTCTCTCTCTATCTCTCTCTCTCCCTCTCTCTCTCTCTCTCTCTCTCTCTCTCTCTCTCTCTCTCTCTCTCTCTCTCTCTCTCTCTCTCTCTCTCTCGTGCGAGCACGCGTGAACGCACTCAAAAGCTCACACACACATCTATATTTTATACAAAGGGCCCCTTTTTGGTAAGAAGGAAGAAGATCAATAGGTGAATCACAATTTTCATCATCATCAAAGGCTACACAATCACAAACCCAATGAAAAGATGCTATACTTGTGGAGGTGACCATATGGTGAATGTCTGTCCCATTATGGTTCAACCCCAAGTGAATCCTAGTAGCCACTACTACACCATAGAACGTAGATACACTAATCACACTGCGAAAGATTGCCCATACAATAGGCAAGCAGTTAGGCAAGCTTATCCACAGCCATACCCTCAACAAGGAAGATACCAGAACTAGTACCCACCACAACAATATGGCCGAGCACAGCAAACTTATCAGCAACCCTACCAAAACCAACAAAGGCCTCAGCCTGTGTTAGCTTAGCATCCCCCAACCCCATGCAATGTGATTCCAGTGAAGTCCGCAATTGTAGAAGAGAATCTGAATAGAGCCATAGTGCCAGTAACACCATTGCTATAATAAAGTGACCCTAGTGGTCATAGTTTTGACTCTACTCACATTGCAGGCTTACTACATGCAGTCACCTGAGCATAATGAGTAATACTATTATGAAGACCCAAGTGAGCCTAATTGGGAACCCGAGTATGCAAATGTCATGTATGCCAATCCCAACTCTAGGCCTCAACCTAGGCAGGTAAGACCCACATTCCCTAGAGGACCGTGTTATCGATGTCAGGGAGATCACTTCATTCGTGATTGCCCTATACCTGTACCTACACAGACCCAATCTGTGACGATTCAAGGTTTTTTTCTCGATTGTGGGAAAGATCATCTCTTGTGAGATTGCCCTAAGAACCCTAACAATGCAGAGAAAATCACTCCTATCAACGTTATTGGGTTAGGGGTAGATTCTACAGGAAGTGTAACTTCCACTGCCCCTATGCAATTGGTTTTGGAAGAATGCAAACCTAGCCCTGATGCATTTGAAGATGCAAGTGAATCCGATCTAGAGTCAATCATTATGGACTCACCTTTTGCATCAGATGAAGAATACTTCTATGAAGTAGAAGTTCACCCTCAGAGCTCGCAAATGATGTAAGGTTAACCACGCAAGTAACCGCTAAGAATGAAGGAAAGAAAAGAAAGAAGAGAGAAGTCACACCCGAGGAGGAAGAATCTTTGTTTGAGGTCCCTGAAAACTTTAAGAAGTATGAAATAGATGATAGGAGAGTCATGATAAGAATGCCTAAACGTGAGGCGCAATCAGGGGAGGCCTATGATAACAAAGAGACCACCAAGAAAACAACTGTAGCCATAGATGAAGGAGAAGAAAGATGCACCAACATAGGACATGACCTGACAGAAGAAGAAGAGCAAGAGTTGATAGCTTTGCTAAGAGAGTATAGAGATGTATTTGCTTGGAGCTACAAGGACTTGAAAGGTGTAGACCCTGACATATGCTCACACACTATCCCCATGACCTCAGATGCCAAACCCTCTAAACAAAAGCCATACACATATAATGATAATTATGCTGCCAAAATCAAAGAAGAGATAGATTGCTTGGTTGAAGCTGGATTCATCTATGAAATTGAGCACACTGAGTGGGTATCCCCAATTGTTGTGGTGCCCAAGAAGAACGGAAAGCTATGTGTGTGCACTAACTTGAAGAAGGTTAATGCAGCCACTATTCAAGATAACTATCCGCTTCCTATCACTGAGCATCTATTAGAAAGGTAGCAACCAAGGAAGTGTATAGCTTCCTTGATGGATTCTCCGGCTACACTCAAGTAGCCATTGCTCCAGAAGATCAGCATAAGACAGCTTTTGCCCCAGAGTGGGGCATATTCACCTTTAGATTAATGCCATTTGGTCTCACCAATGTGCCCCCTACCTTTCAGAGACTGATGTGTCATGTATTTAAAGAATTCTTGAGGAAGAATTTAGAAGTCTATGTTGATGATCTTTGTGCTCATTCCAACATTAGACAGACACATATACCTAAACTCAAGAAAATCTTTGACAAATGTAGAGAATATCAAGTCTGCCTGAACCCAGAAAAGTGCGTTTTCATGGTGAGGCAAGGCAAGATTCTAGGACACATAGTGTCAAAGAATGGCATATCCACTGACGAAGAGAAAGTGAGAGCTATCGTTGAACTACCTAGGCCAAAGAATGTCAAGGAAGTGCAAGCTTTCATGGGGCATTGTGTCTATTATCGCCGATTCATTCATATGTATGCAATCATTGCAAAGCCCCTGTACTCCCTTTTGACTAACTTTGAGTGGACTGAAGAATGTGAGATTAACTCCTTCAATGAGCTTAAACAGTGATTATGTTCAGCACCAATCTTGACCACACTAGATTGGCCTACGCTAGTAGATAGTTGAATGCAACTGAACGAAACTATACGACCATCGAACAAGAAGGATTAGGCATGGTATACATGGTTAAAAAGTTTAGATATTATTTGCTTGCAAATAAGTTTAAAATTTTTACTGATCATCAAGCACTGTTGTATTTGGTAAACAAGCCATGCAACACAAGCAGATTAGTAAGATGGTTTCTCTTACTAATGGAATATGACTTTGAGGTTGTGGTGAGGAAAGGCAAAACTCATTTGAGAGTAGACCATCTCTCTAGGATCATATCTGGAGAGGCCCCACAAGGAGTATCAGATGACCTTCCTGATGCTTACCTATTTAATTTGGAAGTTGTACCTCAGTGGCTAAGACATTAGTGCCAGTATTGACATACGGGCCTAACTACCCAGTAATAAACACTCAAGATAGGGAGGTAGTAAAATCCCAAAAGTACCATATCATGGCAAGGAGCATGTACAAGCATACTGATCAAGGGATATTAGCTTGTTGTGTGGAGGAGGATGAGTACGCTAAATGGTTGCAATTAGCACATGTAGGTGCATTAGAGCAACACTACTCAAGGCAAAGAACCCTACAGACACTAAGGAGACTTGGAGTGCACTGGCCAACTATGGAAGCAAATGTTTATAGGTTGTGCAAGCAATGCCCAGTCTGTCGTATTAGACCACCTGTGGAGCATGCTACTCTGTATCAAGTGTCCCTAATACCAGATTGGAGTGAACCATTAGTAGCCTTTCTGAGGAGGAAAACATTCCCTCAAGAGATGACTGTGGCTAGGCAAAGAAGTTTAGAACAAGAAGCCCTAGACTACTCACTCATTGGAGATAACTTATACAAGTGTGGTAAAGATGGTTACCTCAGATTATGTGTCCATGAGAGTGGATATCTTAAGATCTTGGAAACTGCTCACCAAGGTGTAGCAGGAGGACACTTTGGTCCAGATCGGGTAATCAAGGGATACTATTTGCAGGTCTTTGGTGGCCAACCCTTCACATGGATGCACATACCTATGTGAAGAGGTGTGATGTTTGTCAGCAAACTCAGTATCCTATATGCAAAGATGAGATGCCACTGAGACCTATGATGGGTGGACGTGCATTCTCTAAGTGGGGAATAGACTTTGCAGGTCCTATTAACCCCCTAGCTAAGAGTTCCCATGCGGAGTATATCATCGTTGCCACTGATTATCTAACTAAGTGGGTGGAAGTCAAAGCCACAACAAAGAACGATGCTCAAATGACAGCTAAGTTCTTATTTGAGAACATGTTCACTAGATATGGGCTACCCATAGAGCTAGTAACTGATAGAGGCACTCACTTCTTGAATGAAGTCATTGAAAATCTTCTTCAAGAGTTCTTGGTGATACACAAGAAGTCGGCCCCCTATCATCCACAAGCTACTGGGCAAGCCGAGAGCACAAATAAGATTCTATGCAATGTGCTAACCAAATTAGTGAATAATAAACACTTTGATTGGGACAAACAACTACACCATGCTGTTTGGGCATACATAGTTTCCTATAAAACGGTACTCCAAGCCACACCCTTTCAGATGGTATTTGGCCAAAATGCAGTGCTACTATTGGACTTCTTGATACCTACATTGAAAGTAGCACAAGAGCATGACTGGACAGGCCATGAGCTCTCCTCTAGAATCTTTGACCTTGAACGACTAGGTGAAACAGGATTAAGAGCTACAGCAGGAATTTATGCAGCCAAGAAAAGACAAAAAGCATATTTTGACACACATGTGAAGGATTAGGGCTTGAAAGCAGGAGACCTAGTCCTAGTCTACACTTTGAAGCAACATGCACAGAAATTAGAGAAGAGAGGCTATGGACCAATGATTATCAATAAGATCTCCACAAGTGGAGCAGTTCAACTAGCCACTCTAGAAGGCGACATTCTACCAAATTACATCAGTGGATGCAGAGTCAACTTATATCAAGAACCCCTCACGGAGGAGATGTTAAATCGACTCAATACTGCAAAGAAACGTAAAGAAGAGGAAAAGAGAATTTGAGAAGAAGCATAGGCAGAAGCATTGGAATGCATCCGAAAAATGAAATTGAGAAGACAGGGTAGAGATCAGCCTAGGACAGATGTTGATGCAGATCCAGGATATCATATGGCTATGTGCAAAGTCTCAGGTGTACGTTCCCATAGAATAAGTGACCCACGTCCTTTTGTAACCTTAGAATTAGGACAAGGAAATAGTGCAAGGACTGTACGGGCCTTGATTGACTCAAGTGCAGCCACTAGTGCGGTTAAACTTTCTTACTATCAAGAACTGAACTTAAGTGTCAACCCTATAGAAGCATACCTTATAGGATTGGCAAGTGTGGAAGCCCCTTGCATGGGTGAGGTGGAAATCCCCCTCTACATTCAAGATGCTTTCATGATAGTGAAAGTGCTAGTGTGTAACCTCTTGTCTTGGGTCAAGACTGGATCTATGATCATGCAGTCAACCTAAACCTAAGAAGTGGACTTCTTCAGGTCTAGGTAAAACAGATTCGCATTACAATTGAGTTAGAAAATGAAGCACTCAAGGAACTAGGAAAGGCACAAACTCCTAGTCCTTCCAGAAGTTCACATGAAGATGACGATGCTATTCTTGTCCAAAATTATGTGATGCAGAGGCATGATTTTCTCAATAAAGAAGTCAAGGACACGATGGAACTCCCTTCTTTTCCAAAAGTCTTAGGGACATAGAAACCAAAGGAATACCAAATGCAGAAGAAGCAGGCGACCTATGCTGGAAGCCAAAAGAAAGTACGAAGCAAGATGTCTCAACCACCGAAACAAGAATGGGTACGAAAAGGTGAGCACCCAATTGCGGTCAACTCACAACCACTAACTCAATGTCATACTAGTGATCAATGATAGGACACTAATAAGAAGTCTTTCAAAAATTCTTCTACGAAAGTGAAGTCTATCTAGGTACCCAAGAAGTCAATGAAGGCTGACCCAAAATCAAAACACATTTGGGTGACTAAGGCTTGCTTGCAGGCTCAAAGAGCCACACATAAGCCACACCATGTACAACATGATTCACTCACTCGAACAGCTGATACCCACTCTTATTCAACACGCACAAACACATATTCGTCCATGAGCATGGGCAGGATCACTTGTAAATGGGCCCCATCTGACATCCCACTCCGAAGAGCACACAAGATCCTGAACATGCTCGAGGTGTGTCTCACTACATTCAAACATCTAAGGTTAGTTAGCATTGAGGCCATCAAGTTCCATAGAAATGATTATCTTCTATTTGATTTATCCATGCCACTTAGTAAGAAATGCTTGTGGGTGTATTACACATGATTAATGTTTCTTGCATCTCACTACAAGATGCCTTTATCATTGAGGTTTTTAAGCTCAATGCTCATGTATTTTTTCCATCATCCATGCCATTTCAGTGAAATATTAGTAGGATGTGAAGTGCACATGGAAATAGAGCACAAACAAGTGCTAGAAGACAGATGAAGGTGGCAAGATAGGCTTATCATATCTTGAGAGAAGACTGTTAAAAAAACAGCAAATTATACACCGTTGATACATGATGACAAGCACAAGCTATGCAACCTCAACTACTCAAAAGAAAGAGTAAGGATGCTTTAGAGGCACCCCACCGAAATCATGTATGATGTATGATAGGAGGGGAGCAGCATATCACACAAGAGAAAAACAGATAGCAATTAAATGCAGATTACTTGTGAGTTAGCACTTCCCTTGAGGGTATGAATTTTGTAGCAAATATTTTTGCTGTCTCATCTCATATATAGAGTAATTTCTAATTGTTCGGGTATTTTTTATTATTAAAAAAAAAGAACAAATATAAACAAATGAAATAAGAAAAAAATTATAACAAAAAGAAAAAGTTGAAGAAAAGACAATAAAAATAACACTTTCCATAATCAATCAAAGGTTTGTGATGATTCACTAGTGTAATCACTAGTAGAATACCATAGAGTGGAAAAATCATCTATCTACACATTTTCTTTCTAGAGATGACCATGTTGGAGGAGAACATCTTCATGTTAGGATATGTTTTCTTATACTCTTACCTACTAGCTTAGGTATCCTCTTCATGGACATACCCTAGGCACTCATCTCAAATCCTTCTTTTGCATCATTATTTTACTTGCATTCTAGAGTATGCATGTATAGGGTTGCATTACCTGACAAGGCACAAGGCACCCACTTTATATTGCCCATGCACATGCGCTACTCCATAACGTCAAAGATGGACGACATTGAAGCCATTTTGCAATACACAAAAGACTACAAATCATCATCCATTTTCTAGTAGAATCTAGATAATTCATGATGCTCCACACACCAAAGATGAAGGTTAGTGCAAGGATTACTAGATTTGACAAGACCACGTGCTTAGACTCAATTATGGTCTTGTTGAGAATAAAAAAATCTAACAAGGGAGAGTGTTAAGAGTGTTCGTAGCTATGTCAAGTCCCCAAAAAGATTCTTCAAAGTTCTTTTAAGTTACCATTTTTTTATTCAAAAAACCCTTGTAATTTTTATTTACCATAGTAAAAATTCTATCAATTTTTACACTATGAACGAGTTGTATATAGTTGTGGTTTGTTAGTATTTCACTCTATTGATGGGAAGAGTCTTCCCTCACAAACTCTTGCAAGAAAAAAGAGATTTGAGATTTGTTTCTTTTATTTTTATATTTTTTTATGAATAAGAACGGAACATTCTTGGGAGAAACCTATATAAAGGCAAAGAATTCATTTTTAAAGGGACCTTTTTAGTTGAATGTGAAGTGAGCTCTCTTCTTGGGAAACTTGTATATGTGCTTTTCCGTGCTTCTTGAGTGAGCGCATTCCTTGATTTTGGGTGTCTAACACTAGTTTTAGAGTTTTTGAGGTATTATCTACCTTGGTTGCCTCTTTGGGAAGTGTTTTTGACTTGGTAAATAACTTTTTTAGGTAGTTAACGTGAGAGAACATGGATATCCTGCATGTTTATGAGATCTATACAAGGCCATACACAAATGTTTCTTGTATTTTCACCTATAGCAAGTTCTAGTGCATATTCAGAGCTTTGAAATAGATCTAGATACAATTTGGTTGCATTGTTGTCAAGTGAGCTTGGACTTTGGGGAGCATTGTGCTTGCAATCAACTCATCATCCAAGTGAACATCATGATTGCTTATAGAATTGTGGAAATACATTGCATGTGGATCATCCTAGAGGCTATCAAGAGGATGTGCTTCTCCTACCTGACTTGATACCCTTCAATCGCATCTGCTTATGCTATCAACTGCAAGTAGACTGAGGTCTATGTTACACGGATTGATTTAGAACTATGTGAGTGGGCCCTATGCTATTAATCAATTACCAATTATCTTCTAGTTTGTTCATCAAGCAACATCAAGGCCATCTATCAACCTACTCCAAGAGTGATAATCAACTCTCATGGCCATCACCCATTTTTTTGTCTTTCCCATTGACGTCATTAGAAATCATATGTGGAACCTAGTTGATATACTCCATTTTTCCCTTAGTTATTATCAATTGATCTTCATCGACATATTTTGGTAGTGATGTGCCTGAACACTTAAGACTGAAGAGACACTTTTTTCCCTCTTTAAGAGGTTTTTTATGTCGGCTTGTATATATGTCTAGAACCATGACAGGGTACTTATCTTTGTAAAATTCACTTGATAAATCATTCAGTGTTGTATCATGCTCTAAGCTTCTTCTTCTTCCTTCTTGTACATAGAAGTGCCACCCATGACTCCATGCATGGTACTCTTCCTACTGCATGCACTTTCGTGTCATGATTTCTTGAGATTTCTTCCCTTAGCCTCTTAATAAACAAAGTGGTTCTCTTAGTGTAAGTGGCCAAATTGAGTGATTCTTGTTGCATTACAATTCTTGCATGTTTTACAAAAGGTAATCATTGTTGTTTACAAAATGTAATCAGAGACTTTATGAAAATATGCATGTTCTTAGATCTAGTCTCTATTGAGTATCCGGGGTCTCGCTAACGACATACCTCTCTTCACACTTTCATATCTCAACCAATATGAGGCTCTTTTAGTGGTTTAACTTGTAGGTGCTTGCCTATCTCTCATATTTTCATTTTATATCAATTTTTTTATTAGGTTTGAAGTTTTCTATCTACTCTACTTCAATCTTCAACTCCAATATCTTTTCGTAGATCCACTCTAATATCTTTATATCAACAAAGAGCGATGCTCAAATGATAGCTAAGTTCTTATTTGAGAACATGTTCACTAGATATGGGCTACCCATAGAGCTAGTAACTGATAGAGGCACTCACTTCTTGAATGAAGTCATTGAAAATCTTCTTCAAGAGTTCTTGGTGATACACAAGAAGTCGGCCCCCTATCATCCACAAGCTACTGGGCAAGCCGAGAGCACAAATAAGATTCTATGCAATGTGCTGAACGACTAGGTGAAACAGGATTAAGAGCTGCAACAGGAATTTATGCAGCCAAGAAAAGACAAAAAGCATATTTTGACACACATGTGAAGGATTAGGGCTTGAAAGCAGGAGACCTAGTCCTAGTCATATTTTGGTAGTGATGTGCCTGAACACTTAAGACTGAAGAGACACTTTTTTCCCTCTTTAAGAGGTTTTTTATGTCGGCTTGTATATATGTCTAGAACCATGACAGGGTACTTATCTTTGTAAAATTCACTTGATAAATCATTCAGTGTTGTATCATGCTCTAAGCTTCTTCTTCTTCCTTCTTGTACATAGAAGTGCCACCCATGACTCCATGCATGGTACTCTTCCTACTGCATGCACTTTCGTGTCATGATTTCTTGAGATTTCTTCCCTTAGCCTCTCAATAAACAAAGTGGTTCTCTTAGTGTAAGTGGCCAAATTGAGTGATTCTTGTTGCATTACAATTCTTGCATGTTTTACAAAAGGTAATCATTGTTTTTTACAAAATGTAATCAGAGAATTTATGAAAATATGCATGTTCTTAGATCTAGTCTCTATTGAGTATCCGAGGTCTCGCTAAAGACATACCTCTCTTCACACTTTCATATCTCAACCAATATGAGGCTCTTTTAGTGGTTTAACTTGTAGGTGCTTGCCTATCTCTCATATTTTCATTTTATATCAATTTTTTTATTAGGTTTGAAGTTTTCTATCTACTCTACTTCAATCTTCAAGTCCAATATCTTTTCGTAGAAAGTCTTGACAAGATTTTGCTACCTTGATTTCAAACTACTAATTTGTGAGCTATACTATTGCTTTTTTTGTGATTTTCGATTTTTGAACTTTGCTGCAAAAAGTTTACTTTCATGTTCTATATTTGACTTCATCTAAATTTACTCAAAGAAATTTTAGTGATTATTTTTCTATAGTCAACAATCTCTGTTTTCTTGATAGTTTGCAAACAAGTTTGATCTTTGAAATTGGGCAACATTTGTTTGATCTTTTGAAGATCTTTGAAGGTCTCATCACTTCTACCTATTCACTTTGTTTTTTACAAGTTTGCTAATGTAAAAATTCCTATCTCCCAACCTTCCACCCCCATGGTGATGATAGTTCCCAAGTCCAACAATCTTCCTTTCTCATAGTCATTCCTCCTACTCCTCCTCGTTTGCCTGATTTTCCACTTATTTTTATCATAGTAGAACATTCTCCCTCTCTGACTATTGCACCAAGTAGGATATCATCTATTACTCCCTTGCCAACACCACTCCCTATGGCTAATATACCATCTTCATCTGCTCGACCAACATCTCCCTCTATAGACCAACTTCTTCTTTCCACTTCATATCCTTGCCGTCCTTCATGAGGATGGAATATGCCTTCCCCAACCTCAATTCCTACCCATCCTTGGGATACACATTATAAACCACCTACTAGATGGCACCCTTACTTACCCACGCCCTCAAATACTTCCTAGTGTTTTGGGATCAACCAAGCATTCACATTACATGACTTGGTTGGTATCGGTTCTTTTTTGCTTCATGCACATGAGGTGATCCCATATCATTTTATTGTTGTGCAACAATGCAATAAGTCGCTTATGGCTAATAATGATATTCTATGCTAGCGTGTTTCAACATTGGATGCCAAATTGGCAGAACATGTATCTTCTTATGATCATTTGACTAGCTTGGTGGAGCAAGAGAAATGGCAAACATAGCTATTTAAAAAAGTTTTTGAGTAGACTACTCAAGCGGGGGAAAATGCACTATGACTACACAATCTATAGGAGGTGAATGATCAACATCATGCTAATGTCACTAAAGTTCTGAAGAAGAATGAAGGTCTTCAAGTGATTATAAACAAAAATTCTTATAGAAATTTCAATAATTGTAAACCAAATATGATCAACTGTCAAGCAATGTACAAAACTTATAATTCAATAATGTTATGTTTTTGAGAGAAGTTACCCACCTTAGATGACTTTTGACAACCAATCAAGATATGCATAAGTAGGTTAGTTCTGATTTATGGTCCACTCACGTTCAACTTGATGAGGCCAATGGCACTATCGTGAAGTGCTCATGCATGAAGACATTGCAAAACATCTTGTTGAGGCTCAAGCCAAAGTGGTGATGTATGGTAGTCGAATTGCTAGTTCATAGGCATCAGAGCTGATCTGACCATACTACTTTTCCTCTCTCCTTAAGGTAGCTCAAAAGCACCTACAACACACCTTTGATGAAGCTCCAGAAGCATTTCAAGTGGTTCTCGTAATTAATAATTGTAATCTATTATGAATAGAAGTAGAAGTATTAATAAATGAGGTAAAGTTAAGGGTCTTGTTACAAGAATCCCCCCAGCCAAGAACCTTGATGACTTGTCGATCCTACAATGAAGAGAGTATGTAGTTTGTGGAGGATTTGATCTATTTGCTAGCAAGGTATTAGTGCAACAGATATTAACAAAGAGCTTAACATCTCTCTCTCTCACTCTTTCTCTCTATTTGTGTGTGTGAGTGTGTGTTTACATTGGATGCCAAATTGGCAGAACATGTATCTTCTTATGATCATTTGACTAGCTTGGTGGAGCAAGAGAAATGGCAAACATAGCTATTTAAAAAAGTTTTTGAGTAGACTACTCAAGCGGGGGAAAATGCACTATGACTACACAATCTATAGGAGGTGAATGATCAACATCATGCTAATGTCACTAAAGTTCTGAAGAAGAATGAAGGTCTTCAAGTGATTATAAACGAAAATTCTTATAGAAATTTCAATAATTGTAAACCAAATATGATCAACTGTCAAGCAATGTACAAAACTTATAATTCAATAATGTTATGTTTTTGAGAGAAGTTACCCACCTTAGATGACTTTTGACAACCAATCAAGATATGCATAAGTAGGTTAGTTCTGATTTATGGTCCACTCACGTTCAACTTGATGAGGCCAATGGCACTATCATGAAGTGCTCATGCATGAAGACATTGCAAAACATCTTGTTGCGGCTCAAGCCAAAGTGGTGATGTATGGTAGTCGAATTGCTAGTTCATAGGCATCAGAGCTGATCTGACCATACTACTTTTCCTCTCTCCTTAAGGTAGCTCAAAAGCACCTACAACACACCTTTGATGAAGCTCCAGAAGCATTTCAAGTGGTTCTCGTAATTAATAATTGTAATCTATTATGAATAGAAGTAGAAGTATTAATAAATGAGGTAAAGTTAAGGGTCTTGTTACAAGAATCCCGCCAGCCAAGAACCTTGATGACTTGTCGATCCTACAATGAAGAGAGTATGTAGTTTGTGGAGGATTTGATCTATTTGCTAGCAAGGTATTAGTGCAACACATATTAACAAAGAGCTTAACATCTCTCTCTCTCACTCTTTCTCTCTATTTGTGTGTGTGAGTGTGTGTTTTATGTCAAGGTTGCTACACCGTTGACCATCTTCATATATCTTCTCTTCTTCTCTGTTGTGAAAATTCCTTCCTAGAGTATAGCATCCACCAGAGAGTGAGTGAGTACGTATCCACCCATCCAACTCCACCCATATATATACCAAAGGTCCAAGAGTTGCATTCTTTAATTTTTAGCCATGTGTCCTTCCAAGTGTCCTTCATGTGGATACTTTCCAAAGAGAATCACATGGCTTCTATTTCAATTGAAGTCACGTACGGGTCAAGGTGTCACTTGGGAGAAGCTTCTCCCAAGACTAAGGTTTTATTCCCTTAGGTTAATTTCCTAAGGTAATAAACCCTTCAATTTGAGAATTCTATGAAATAAAACCTCAAGAGTTAAATCCAAGAACCCATAATTTATGCAACATTCTTCCCCCCTTTAACATTTTCATCCTCAAAAATGTGTCTTCGTATATTATGTGGAGTATTCCCCCATGCACCATGATTCACTTCTTTAGATCATGGACTCACTCTCAAAAGATGCTTTCCTCGTTTTTAACCAATAGTTAAAAAAGAGGGAAATATTTTATTTATGGAACTTACTCGTTCCCAAGTAGCACTTTCTTCAGTTCCATCCCTCCATTTAACTAGGCACTCTTTATATAAATGATTTCTTGTTTTCTTATCTCGAGTGTGTAGTATTTTCTCAGGTTCATGAGGGATGTTAAGAAGGAAGATTGGTTGAATGATTGTATCCGAAGATACCAGATTGTCTTGTTCGGCCAGTTTCCTTTTTAATCGACTTACATGGAATACTGGATGAAGTAAACAATCTTCTGGGAGTTCTAACTCGTAAGCCAAAGTCCCTATTCTTTTAAGAACCTTAAAAGGGCCACAGAATCTCGGAGAGAGTTTAGGACAAGGTCCTGTTTTTAATGTTTCCGATTTCTGAGGAACTTTAAGATATACTAATTCACCAACCTGAAAGGAAATATCTCGCCTTTTAGGGTCGCTAAAAGATTTAGCTCTATCCTGGGCTTTCCTCAGGTTTTCCTTGGCTAGTTTTAGCTTAAAGTTCATATCTTCTAAAAAATCCTTTGCTGCTTGGACTTTTTCGTCTTGAAGTCCAACTGCATAGGGTGCTCTAGGTTGAAACCCATACATCAACATAAAAGGACTATATTCTGTTGTAGAATGCTTTGCACTATTGTAAGCAAATTCTATTATTGGTAAATAGTCTTCCCAGTTAGTTTGGGTAGAAGATACGTATGCTCGTAACATATCTTCGAGTATTCGATTGACTCTTTCAGTTTGACCATCCGTTTGAGGATGTTCAGCAGTACTCAAATTAAGCTTAGTTTCCAACCGACTGAATACAACTCTCTAGAAATGACTAGTGAATTTTCTATCTCTATTAGACACTATGTCTTGAGGTAATCCATAGAGTCTATACAGTTGCTCTATGAATAATTTAGCCAATTCTGGAGTTTTTACTGTAGTTCGAGTAGGTAAGAAGCGAGTCATTTTGGTCAATTGATCAACTATGACCCAAACAACATCATGACCTTTAGGGGTACGTGGCAAGCCTGTAATGAAATCCATGGAAATACTTTCCCATTTTCCATTTGGAATTTCTAAGGGATGCAACAAACTCCCTATCTTAAACTTTTCAGCTTTGTTAACTTGGCACTTAGTGCATCTAAGTACATAATTATGTACATCTTTATGTATACTAGGCCAGTAAAACTGCCTTTTTACTAATTCATAAGTTTTGTTGATTCCAGGATGTCCTGCACTTGGAGCATCATGACATTCAAACAAAACTTTTTTTCTAAGTTCGGAATTACAAGGAACACAGATCTTTCCTTTGTATAACAGATATTCATCTTGAATACTGTAATGTTTAAACTTATCTTCATTTGATAATTTTGTACTTGGAGTAGAAACCTTCTGCCAGGCTTCGCTAAAACTAGTATCTTCTTGATACTTGCCCTTCATGAGTGTTACTAACTCATTAGAAATTTGTATGAAACTCAAAGAATTTAACATGGGCATTCTGCTTAATGCATCTGCCACAATATTAAATTTTCCCTTTCTATACCTGAGTTCATAATCAAATTCTTGAAGCTGTAATTCGGCCCATCTAGCTTTTCTACCTGATAATTCGGATTGGTTTGCAAACCATTTAATACTTGCTTGATCAAAAACTATAGTTGCCTTGGCGCCAAACAAGTAATGTCTCCATTTTTTTAGAGCATGCACAATTGCATAAAGCTCTTTTTCATAGGTAGAATAATTTCTTTGAGCTGAATTTAGATTTTGGCTTTCAAAAGCAATTGGTCGACCATTTTGAATCAACAGAGCTCCTATAGCTAGATCACTGGCATCTCTTTCGACTACAAAGTGTTCATTTGGATCTATTATCTGTAGAACCGGGGCCGAAGCTAAGGCTTTTTTAAGTATTTCCATACTTTCAGCCTGTTCCTTCTCCCAAGTAAGACTTTTGGGTTTACCCTTCAATTTCTCAAATAAAGGGGTTGAGATTTTTGCAAAATTGGGTACAAATTTTCTATAGTATCGTGCTAACCCTAAAAAACTTTGAAGTTCTGTAATAGTTTTAGGGTGAGGCCAGTTAAGAATAACTTGGACCTTATCATGATCTACTTGAATCCCTTTATCATATATAATGTGTCCAAGATATCTGATTTCTGATGAAAAGAATTCACATTTATCTTCTTTTCCAAATAATTTATTTTCTCTTAGAACTTGGAAAACATTTACCAAATGTTCTAGATGAGAGGCTGCATCTTGACTATAGACAAGAATATCATCAAGAAAATCAACCACAAACTTTCCCAATAAGGGCTTAATATAGTGTTCATTAGTATCATGAATGTAGCTAGGGCATTTGTTAGTCCAAAAGGCATGACTAGAAACTCAAAATGCCCATATTTAGTTATGAAAGCTGTTTTAGGAACATCTTCAGATTTGATTCTAATTTGATGATATCCTTGACGAAGATCAAGTTTTGAAAATATCTTAGCTCCTTTTAATTGATCAAATAAATCATCAATTTGGGGCATTGGATATTTATTCTTGATCGTAACTTTATTCAAGGCTCGATAGTCAATGCATACTCTCATTGATCCATCTTTTTTCTTGACTAAAAGAATGGGTGCTGCCCAAGGTGAAAGACTAGGCTGAATGAATCCCTTTACTAGGTATTCATTTAACTGCTTTTCTACTTTAGCCTGCTGGGAAAACGGGAGTCTATAAGGGGATTTACATATAGGCTTAGTTCCTGGGAGCAAGTCTATAGCATGGTCGACTTGCCCATGAGAAGGAGGTAAGCCATGGGGAAGTTCTTCTGGAAAGACGTCCCGATAATTATTTATCAAACACTTAAATTTAAACCTTTCGTGTTCAGACAAAGTAGACAAGATATAAGAAACTGGATTTATATTATGTACATTGTTTACATCAGTTGGAACTATCATAAAAACTTCCGCTTTTTGGGTATTTACAAGTTTTTCAACTCCATGCTAGAAATCAAAGGAGTACTGGGCACATCATGTTCTCCTTGAATTAGATAACGGATTCCATTTCTCTCAAATTCCAAAGTATTCAGTTGATAGCTTCTTTTAAGTGTTTTTCCTAAACCCCAAAGTCATTCTCTACCCAAAACCACATCCGTTCTTTCCATGTGCATGATCTGAAAGTCTAATTTATCTTTATAACCTTGAAATTCTATTTCGAGGTTACAGATCATAGTATCCCAGAATTTCTTGTCTTGACCCTGCATCATAGATACAACATACTGATGAGGTGACTTTTGCTGGGGCAACTTTAATCTCTTCACCAGTGAGTAATTTAGCAAATTGTGAGTGGTCGAGTCATCTATCATGACTTTGGCCTTTTCCCCACTTATACAAGCATGAAGTTTGACCAAGTCATGAGGTCCAAATTGGTTTTGGACCCACATTGAGTCAGACAAACAACACTAAAGCTTGTCATCTTCGTGAAGGACTTCCACTTTTTTCCAAACTTTATTGTTTTTGAGATTCAATGTTTGGACTAAGTGTATTCCTGTCTTTCCCTCTTATCTCATGGGTGGCTTTTTGTTGTCCCCTAGTCATGCAATTCTTACTAAGATGTCCTGGCTTAAGGCACTTAAAGCAAAGATTCTCATTTTTTGCTTTTTCCCAAACCTCAGGGTCTAGCCTAGGTTGTGAAGGTCTAGGGGTTTTAAAGTCGTCTTTTTTGAATGTGCCTAGCTTTCTTTTACCCGGTTTAATTTTTTTATTATCTCCGACAAGATGAAGTGGTTGTGTTCCAGTTTTAGCATGATCTTCATAGATCTGTGCTAACTTAATAGCATCTTCTAAACTTTTTGGAGCACTTCTTTTCACTTCATGTTTGACTTGCTTGTCGAGACCACGGATGAAACCTCTTACCTTATGAAAGTCATCAAGGTTTTGCAATTTAAGTACTATTTCTTGATAATGAGAAATATATAGAGAAAGGGGACGTCCTCTCTGTAGGACTTTGTCCCATTCTTCCTAGTTTCTTTCATCCTCATTTTCTGGTAAGAATTCTGTTTTGAAGAATTCTTCAAATTGATTCCAAGTTTCTGGGATTCTTTGAGCCTCCTTTAAGCTCATCCACCACTTATAAGCCTTAGGTCCAAGTGATAAACTTGTTTCTAAGACTTGATAAGCTTCAGGGGTGTTTTTCAACTGATGCAAGTCTTGCCATTTTTCTAAAAATGTCAAGACTGCATCTTTGTTTCGGTCTTTATCTTCCCCTGAAAATTGAGGTGGTTTTAAGTCTTTTGCAAAAGACAGGCTTCTAGACTTAATGGCAGTATGAGGAGGATTTACTTCATTATCTTTATTTTTTAAAGATACATTACTATGTAGGGGTAAAGGGGCATCAGTTCCTTTACTAGGTGATGGGTTTGTTGGTCGAATAGACAAGGAACCCCCTTGTGCAGGTAAGGGTAAAGATGAAGAAATCGTATTAAGAATTTGTTCCATCTTCCCTTGAACTTCATTGATTGAAGTACGAAGGGTGTCCAATTCGTTTTGGATTTCTTTAACAATGAACATATCCGCTTGGATATCGTTTATTTTTTCATCCAAACCATTTAACTCTTTATAAATATCTAATTTCTGCATTTCTTCTTGGTCTATCTCTGGAAGACCTGGAGTGTAATCTATTTGTCTACCCCCTTCCTGCAGTGCATAATCCTCTTCTTGCCTAGGAATGTCTAATAACATGTCACTTGCGTATGAATCCCCCACAATTCAGTGAATACTTTGGAATCAACTAGAAATAAGAAAATGCCATTTCTAATACTGAAGGAAAATAGATGAATAATTAAATCTAGTACTTCCCCGATTTTTTTCTTTGATATCAGCCTCTAGTTGTAGGTCAGCTTGGGCTGGCTTGGACGATTCGCTATTTCATCGCCTCGGTTGAACTTTCTTAGGCTCTTCAGTCTTTAATCCTCCGTTGCTCCTTCTTTCAGCCGATGTGTGAAGTCCCTTGCTTAATTGGATAAGCCGACTTCTGTATATGATGAAACTACGGGTTTGAACTCCATATACGATGGACTTCTTTCAAATGGTTGTTGGCTATGGCTCCCGCAACAGTCGCTTGGCCCCGTGGATAGAGAAGATTGCTGTTCTTATGACATCAAGAGTTCAAACCTCAGATAGCATAAGCGCCTCCCTTGCAGGAGGTTGACGAGGTTGCTCTAGTGGATAAAGAAGAAGAGAAAACTTCTCGACGTCTTGGGTTCGACCCCTAGGCACCACCTTTGCTGGAGCTCTCCTCTTTTAAACGTGCCTTGCTATGTTGGATAATAGGAAGCCCTCAATACTACAAGGTCACGAGATCAAGCCTCGCATGCAACTTCTCTGTAGATATTGCCCTTTTGAATCAAGAAACACTCTCTCTCTCTGAGCAGCACTTTTTTGAAATCCGTGCGCACACACATCAGGTGGTCAGTTCGATGCACAGAGCTTTAATGAGCGGGGTCGCTAGCTGGAAGGTCCTCCTCTGGTCGGGGGTTGAATGGGACTTTACTCACCTAAAGCGTCAAGCATAAGCAATCATTGAATACTTCACAGGCAGCGCCAGTCAAACGATTATTCTTTAGAGAGAGACAAAAGTGCTCCTGACTGAGTGTGCGCATTGAGTTGATCCCCAGACGTCAATGAGTTGGGCCCCCTTCTGGCGACGATCTCTCAGGTGACGGTTATCTCTCAGAGGATGAGCTAGGCCCTGCACGCGTTTCAACTTCCGACTATCGATGGCATCTTAATAACTACGCATGTGGGCTCCGTCGGCTCGAGGTTCTTGACCACTTAATGATTAAGGCTTTACCTACCTAGAGGTTGGGTAGGTACCCTCTTTAGGTTCCGACGGCAGCACTCAGAGCAGGCATGAACTTTTTTTGAAAAAGTAACGACGCAGTTAGTGAAGACTTCGCGACACGATTACTGAGGAGTTTCCAGCTTTACTATAGCATCCAGTAGATTGCCTGCACATGAATCAAGAAAACACTACAAGTACTTGAAAAAGAATTTGGCTCTAATTACCACTGTTGTGAAAATTCCTTCCTAGAGTATAGCATCCACCACAGAGTGAGTGAGTACGTATCCACCCATCCAACTCCACCCATATATATACCAAAGGTCCAAGAGTTGCATTCTTTAATTTTTAGCCATGTGTCCTTCCAAGTGTCCTTCATGTGGATACTTTCCAAAGAGAATCACATGGCTTCTATTTCAATTGAAGTCATGTATAGGTCAAGGTGTCACTTGGGAGAAGCTTCTCCCAAGACTAAGGTTTTATTCCCTTAGGCTAATCTCCTAAGGTAATAAACCCTTCAATTTGAGACTTCTATGAAATAAAACCTCAAGAGTTAAATCCAAGAGACATAGGTTCCTTTTGGAGGGTCTAACCCATAATTTATGCAACATTCTCCCTCTATCTATCTATCTATCTATCTATCTATCTGTCTATCTATCTATCTATCTATCTATCTATCTATCTATCTATCTATCTATCTATCTATCTATCTATCTATCTATCTATCTATCTATCTATCTATCTATCTATCTATCTATCTATCTATCTATCTATCTATCTATCTATCTATCTATCTATCTACCTATCTATCTATCTATCTATCTATCTATCTACCTATCTATCTATCTATCTATCTATCTATCTATCTATCTATCTATCTATCTATCTATCTATCTATCTATCTATCTATCTATCTCTCTCTCTCTCTCTCTCTCTCTCTCTCTCTCTATATATATATATATATATATATATATATATATATATATATATATATATATATATATATATATATATATATATATGTATGTATGTATGTATGTATGTATGTATGTATGTATGTATGTATGTATGTATGTATGTATGTATGTATGTATGTATGTATGTATGTATGTATCTATCTATCTATATATCTATCTATTTATCTATCTATCTATCTATCTATCTATCTATCTATCTATCTATCTATCTATCTATCTATCTATCTATCTATCTATCTATCTATCTATCTATCTATCTATCTATCTATCTATCTATCTATCGATCTATCTACCGATCTATCTACATCTCTCTCTCTCTCTCTCTCTCTCTCTCTCTCTCTCTCTCTCTCTCTCTCTCTCTCTCTCTCTCTCTCTCTCTCTCTCTCTCTCTCTCTCTCTCTCTCTCTCTCTCTCTCTCTCTCTCTCTCTCTCTCCCTCCCTCCCTCCCTCCCTCCCTCCCTCCCTCCCTCCCTCCCTCCCTCCCTCCCTCCCTCCCTCCCTCCCTCCCTCCCTCCCTCCCTCCCTCCCTCCCTCCCTCCCTCCCTCCCTCCCTCCCTCCCTCCCTCCCTCCCTCCCTCCCTCCCTCCCTCCCTCCCTCCCTCCCTCCCTCCCTCCCTCCCTCCCTCCCTCCCTCCCTCCCTCCCCCCCCCCTCTCTCTCTCTCTCTCTCTCTCTCTCTCTCTCTCTCTCTCTCTCTCTCTCTCTCTCTCTCTCTCTCTCTCTCTCTCTCTCTCTCTCTCTCTCTCTCTCTCTCTCTCTCTCTCTCTCTCTCTCTCTCTCTCTCTCTCTCTCTCTCTCTCTCTCTCTCTCTCTCTCTCTCTCTCTCTCTCTCTCAATCTCTATCTCTATCTCTATCGATAGCCTCTATTGTGCATTTGATCAGTTGTTCCCCAATCTCTATGTCTCATGTGCATGTTCAATCCTCTAACTCTCTCTCTCTCTCTCTCTCTCTCTCTATCTATTGTTAGAGCATCAAGCCTTCACCATGCTTGAAAGAAGGATTTTTTCTACATGAAGTCAACTTAGAGTGAACCATATTGTTATGGTATTTAATATGATTTTCTATCCTTGTGAAAATCCATAAGTATTTATGGATCCTATATCTTTATTCTTGTTAAACGATAAATATAGAAACTCTTAAAAGCCATGAGTTATGAAGTTGGTATTATACCAACTACCAAGATCATTTTTCAAACTTGATTCTATATTTCCTACATTATAGAAAAAGGAATCTTAGTCACAACAACTTATCTTGCAAGGTTTTTGAATTCAAATGGATGTCAGGAGTCTTGGAAATCTATGTAGAGACTCCAAGAAGTCTTTATAAAGTTATATAGACAAAAGGATATATACTATACTTAGGAGATTATACAATCACTTCTCATCTTCATCTTGCTTGTTGCTTATTTCTCTACATCATCTTCTCCATGATCAGCTACTTTGGAGAGGTTGGTTCTCACTCATAGGAAGTTTAAAGCTTATGATTAGGCACTCAGATACTAGTGTCTTCTTTATGTGTATAAAGTTGTGTATCATTTGATTTCATATTTTGTGAGAAACAAATTGTCTATCTCTTCAGGTGATTCTCTAGACACTCCTAAAAAGGTGGGATGACCACCTATTGATGTTATGGTTACAACTAAGTAATGTTTAGCTTATAAATTGAAATCTTGTGTATACTATCTACTCTACCCTCTAAGAGGGATTTATGCAATTTTAATTAGGCTAAGAGCACTTAGCATTTAAAGGTGCATGTTCTAACCATAAATACTAAGTTTTCATGCACTAACTTAGGTGAAACAAAAATCTATTTTGAACTGATTGTTTCTCAATGACTTTTCAAAGTACCTAAGGTGTTTTTTTGCATTACCTTGAGGTTTATCTGATGAATCACTTGGATGTTTTTCACCAACGGATGGGATTAACAAGATATGACTATCAAAAAAGGACAAAATAGATGTCTCAGTCTTGGCTAAATGACAACCGTTAGATTCTCTCCATGAATGGATATGATTGATTAGTTTATGTCTAGCAAAAGAAGACAAAAGAGAACAATCATCATTTGTACTTGTAGGTGATGAGAGAGAGTATGAACTCGTGGGGGTTGATTCAGGCTCGCGGGTTGCGCCGATTTCGATCACGGATGGTGAGGATTCACGATGTTATCTCTGGTAGAAAAAGACAAAGTTTGAGTCACATCACTCATGGGAGATGGGAAAAAGCAAGAGAGAGAGTACAAAATGGGACCCAAACTATCAACGTCCATCCGATTCATTTGAATTTGATGGGTAAAATTGAACCACGCTATCGCGTGGTTGGGATTTAATACGAGCACTTGGATCTTCTGTTGATCCAACGGTGGAAGATCAATGGCGCCTCTTCTGATTTGTTTCAGCATCAGCCATTGGATCTCTTCTACATCGAATGGCCCAAATCAAATTCGAATTTAACAACTTGACTTTTGTGGTCTATGAAACCACTAAGTAGGGAAATACCATGTTTGTCACCACATTTTGGTTGTTTTGACTAGCCCAAACCAAGGGAAACCTAGGCCTAGCCTACTTGAATGAGGCTCTAGACTGTGGCCACCACCCTCCTCTCATTCGTCCATCACTAATCACCTCTTAATCTAAAAGGTCCATGCAGGGTTCATTTTTCCCCTAATGGATGATGATGAAATTTCCAAATCCAACTATACAAGCAAGAGAAAGTGCAAAGGGAAGAAGAAAGGAGCAAAGAAATTCAACATTGTGCCATCTCCAGCAAGACAAACCACACCACTCAGATTTAGTTTCAATGGAAGAACACAAAAAGGAGGATGTAGAAGTGGATTTGGCAACACAAGAGCTAGAGATGGAGAAAACTACAATAAAAATAATAGAAATCGTAACAGAAGGGATTACAAAAACCATTGAGAGGATCAAACACATGAAGACTCATTTTTCCTCATGAATTTGAGTCACAAAGAAGGTAAAGAAGATGAGAATTTATCCTACATAGATTCTGATTGTTCAAACTATGTTGCATGCAATGTTGTTCTTCTATCCATCTAGGCAAAACCCAAGCATATGCGTTACATACAACTAGGGGATGATATCAAACACAATGTGGAAAGTATTGGCAATGTCAAAGCCCCCAATGGTAGAACATAATTAAGTTGCATTATACAAGGAGAAATGAATTTAGCAAGTCAAGGGGGTCACCCTGACTTTTCAAGATCTAGAAGATGTGTAGACAAAGTTAGCTTCTTTGCTCCATATCTTGAGATCTACTGAATCAAACGTGATAAAATTTGATATTAAATACTAGAAACTTCAATCTAACTAACCCAAGTTAAAGTATAGGAAAAGAGTGAGTACATGCAGAGAAATCGATTTCACAAGTTCACTGTAATGATGATGATGTTGGAGTAGACAGTAGACAGAGGGTTACTCAAAGAAATGTATCAAAGTATGAATGTTATTACACATATGATACAGAGGGAGTGTAGCAGACTACTCATAGATGAAGTGAGATGAATGTATGCTCAATTATGTAACTCAAATCCTCTAAGAAGTGCTCTACTATCTCATGACTAAAATCATGTGTATTTATACACATTGTTTGTATTTGAATTTTGAATCTTCTCACATAAAAGTGATCCTAGACTTTAGAGATGGACTTGATTTGATTCTTCCTACCAAATGAGTCGTGGGTTTTTATCCTCCTAACTTCACGAGATTCTTTTTTCTCTTTAACATTTACTTTTATCCAAGATAAACATAGTGGATATACAACTATAAGTTCATATGTAGGTCTCTATGGGAAGGGACAAATATATGTGTAGTCCTTAATCAAAACAAAGCTCTTAGAATTGCTAGATGTACCGAAAAAGATGAAAAAGATGAAAAGTATGAAAAAAGAAGATCCACAAGTTCTAGAAATCAAAAGGGAAGGCCGAAATGCAAGTATGTGGAGAATTCTTCAAACACACTCCTAGAAGATCAACAAGGTAAAGTAAGCAACCTGAAAGGTATGGTTATGAGAGGTAGCCTAATTGGGAGAAAGCCACAAAGGAACAAATTGAAGCTCTCAAAGAGATGGATACATGGGATTTGTTCCTATTCAAACCAATAGAAAGGTAATAGCTTGGAGATGGGTCCACAAATTGAAAAGAAATTATGATGGATCAATTTGTAGGTATAATGTTAGGTTGGTTGCTAAAGGATATGCTCAAACTCAAGGCATATACTATGAAGAAACTTTCTCACCAGTGGCCAAGATGACCACCATCAAGACCTTGTTAAGTGTTGGAGCTACAAGGCATTGGAAGCTACTTCAACTTGATGTGAAGAATACTTTCTTGAATGGATGGACTAGTGAGGAAGTATATATGTCACATCCCCTAGGGTCTAAAAACCCCAATTATCCTACTTATGTTTGTAAACTTAAGAAAGCTCCCTAGAGCTTGGAATTATAGGTTGGTTACTTATTTACAAGGTTAAGGGTTCAAATCAAGCAATGCACATCCTTCATTGTTCATCAAGAAGTGCGTATTGAGGTTATCTATTGATGTCTTTATGTAGATGACTTAATTATGACATGTGATTATATGAATGGAATAGAAATGATAAAAATGCATATGCAACAAGAATTCCATATCAATGATCTTGGATAACTCATATTATTCTTAGATATGCATGGCATCTATATAGATCAAAGAATATACTTGAATCAAAGAAGGTATATTCAGTATCAAGTTCTTAAACTCAAGATGGATAATGAAAAGCCTCCAAGAACACCCATGGAGATGAATCGTAAACTTAGTACTTATGAAGGTGAAAATATTGAAGACATAAACTAATAGCAAATTCATGTAGGTAGCTTTATCTATGCTACACATGCAAGGGCATATATTTCCTATACTATAGGAGTGTTAAGTCAATTTATTCACTCTCTAAGAAAGCCACATATGTATCTAGCTAAGATAGTAATCAAGTATCTCAAAGGCACTATTGATGAACGTATAATCTACTTTTATACATCATATTTGGATTTCAAATTGTGTTTAGATGTAGATGGAGCAAGATCTATAGATGATAAGAGAAGTACATAAGGGTTTTTAGCATTTTCAAGATCTAATCTTGTGTCTTGGAGTTCCAAGAAGCAACCTACTCTTGCACTATCCTCAATAGAAGCTGAGTATAGAAGCTTGACCATAGTAACTCAAGAAAGCTATCTATTTAAACAAGTTATATGCAGACTTGGGACCTGTGAATTATAAACCTTACATATTTGGAGACAACATAAGGTCAATGCATTAACCAACAAATCCTCTTTATCATGCAAGAACCAAACATATAGACGTTCATTTTGATTTCATGAGGGAGAAGCTTTCGGAAAACAAAATTGATGTTTCATTTATTCCAACAAATTTACAAGTAGTAGATATGATGACCAAAGCTCTAGATGGAGTGAACCTTTGTAGAATTAAGTCAATTTTTAATATTTAGATCATCAGGGATAGAATATTCAAGCATGATTCAGTTTGAGGAGCAGCTATTAAAACATCAATTCTTCATCATGCTTGAAACAAGGATTTGTTGTAGATCAAGTTATTATTTTTGAGTGAACCGCATTGTTACTGTATTTCATATGATTTTCTCTCCTTGTAAAAATCCATAAGTATTTATGGATCCTAGATCTTTATTCTTGTTAAAAGATAAATATGGGAAGACTTAAAAGCCACAACCTATGAAGTTGGTATTCAACCAACTACCAAAATCCATTTTTAAACTTGATTCTCTATTTCCTAGATTATAGAAAAAGGGATCTTAGTCACAGCAACTTATCACTCAAGGTTTTCAAATTAAAATGGATGTAAGGATTAATGGATATCTATGTAGAGAATCCAATAATTCTATATAAAGACTCAAAAAGTTTATTATAGTTAGAAGAGTATACAATCACTTTTCATCTTCATCTTGCCTGTTGCTTACTTTGATGCATCATCTTCTCCAAGGTTAGCTAATTTGCATAGCTTGCTTCTCACTCATCTGAAGTCCAATGCTTATGCAAAAGGGATCATTGGAATGGTATTAGTGTCTTCTTTATTTGTATAAAGGTCTGTATCATTTGGATTCATAGTATGTGAAAAATGGCCCTATTGAAGTTACGATTACAATTGAGTAATGGTTAGCTTATAAATTGAGATCTTGTGCATAATAGCTACTCAAATCTATAAGACATCATCCTCTATGAGTAATTCAACCAAATATAATCAAGCAGGGAGCATTGAGCATTTGAAGGTGCATGTTCCAACTATAAATAATACGTTTTCATGCACTAGCTTAGGTTCAAAACAATCTCTCTTGAACCAATTGTTTTGCAATGACTTTCCAATGTACCTAGGGTGTGCTATTGCATTAACTTGAGGCTTATGAAGTGAACGAAAGTCTTCAATATCAAAAGGGTTGGCTTTTTGTTGGTTAGGTGAACCAAACTTCAACATCTTGAATATCAGATTTCTATTCTACTCTCTTCTTTGAGAATCTTCATCTCTCTCTCTCTCTCTCTCTCTCTCTCTCTCTCTCTCTCTCTCTCTCTCTCTCTCTCTCTCTCTCTCTCTCTCTCCCCTTGTCTGTGCACAACCCTACATGAAAGAAAACCATGAAATCCTAGTAAGGTGTCTTGGATAGTTATTTATAGGGTTAGTTTCACATGCACACACACATATTAGTTAACTTACTCACACTCCTACACTAGCAAACACACATGCACACTAATACACACACACACACACACAAGTAGTCACACGACTTCACATGTACATTTATCTCATATTTTACACTTACGTAGTTTTATTCTTTTTTCTCATTTTATTTAAGTTTTTGCTTTATTTTATTTAGTTTTAATCTCATTTTCTTCTTTATATTAAAATGGTTTCATTGCTTTTTTTTATTTTAAAGGTTAGAATACATTGAATATTTCTATATATACTATATACACACATTTGCATATCCATAAAGCACATTAAGAACATTCTCTCACACACATACCCACATACATATACATATACTTTCACACACATACACATAAATATATTCACATACTTTGACATGAACACACACACATACCATTACACATACATATACTTTCATACACATATACACATCCATATACATAAATGCATGCACATACCCACATACATAAGAATATCCATAAACCCACAAACATATACATAAACACATACATAACCTTTTGAACAGAAATCCACAAGTACGCTTACACATATACATAAACACATACACAAAATCACATTAAGCACATAGATACATAGCCTTATATATAAGTAGATATATTATAATTGCATAGCACACAAAGAGGGCTTTACACTCACACGTCAAATACTTCTTATACAAAATGATTATCACATTTGCATGCATTCACATTGGGTTTCACACACAATATAAAGACACATGAAAGTCACAATTAGTCACACACATTTTCATGTTTCACGAAGGTTGTGGAAATTCAAACAAGTAGGTGTACACCTGATACAGATGGAATAGTATAAAGGATGAATAGGATCATTGTGGAAGTAGCCAGGTCCATGTTAAATGAAAAGAAACTTCCCAAATACCTATGGGTTGAGGGAGTATCCATTGCCACTAATCTTAAATAGGTTATCATCAAAGTCTTTGAAAGGTATGACTCCTTATGAAGCTTGAAATGGAAGAGTACCAATCTTGGATCATTTTAAGATATCTGGGTGCATTGCATATGCACATATACCATCACAAATCAGAGGTAAAGTTGATCTTAAGGCAGAGAAATGTATCTTTATAGTGTATGAACTAAATCAAAAGTCTTATAGTTGATTATATAACCCTAGTATCAAAGGATTCATAGTGATTGGAGATGTAGTTTTTTATGAAAGTAAGTCTTGGTTTGAAGATGATTGCAAGAAAATCAAGTTGCAATTTGACTTAGAAGAAGACTTTCCAACTCTCGCAAGCAAAGGTACACATACACTTGAAGATTCAAGTGACTCAAAAGATGATTAGAAGACTCATAGGATGGAGATCAATTCATGGAACTCCTAAGGTAAAGAAAAAGTTCAAGTGTTGAGGGATGTTTCAAAATCCTCTCAACAAACTATTCAAAGATCAACAAGGGAGAAGAAGAATCTAAAACGGTATTGTTATGAAACCTCATTGGAAACCATGCACTCTATTAATATAGCTGACAACTTGAACTTTGAAGTATGAGGAGATGGTAGGATACACTCCAAAGATGAGGTGGTACTGCACTAATCCAGATCTACACTTGCCAAAGTAGCTTCAGAGTACCTTACTAGACACCTTTAGCTTCCCATATGTGCATTTGGATCCACTATATACCTTGGAGCATCATCCTCACATAGTTATATCAAAACAGATAACTTTTTGAGTTGAAGGGTTCCAAAAACTTGCTATTTATGGACTAGGTTCCTCTCAAAAAAATACTCAGTGCTCACTCACTAATTATGTTTGACCCAAGATCTTTTAGACGTAGTCAAATGTGGACCTTAGCTCACTACTAGAAGTTATTTCACTAATTTAGGATGAGTACGTGATGAGAAATGATATTAAGAAGTTGGGATTGTAATCCCAACTTTTAGGAAGATGATAGTGAGCGGACCTAGGTTGCTTGCATGGAATTTTTCTTACAATCTACAAAACCAAATGATATGAAAATTGATACTTCATACTTAGAAAATTGACACTACCTATTCCAAGTCAAATCACATAAAATGGATGATTATACATAGAGAAGTTGACTGATCAAAATCACTAAAATGAAGACTTTGCAACCGACAATAGTACTCAGAAATTGATGGGCACTAAATGAAACAAATGTATGTAATTATGAAAGTACAATACAAGATAGATTATGTAGGCTTACTCATACATATGTAGGCTTAGTGTAGCCACAATCATGAAGGTCAATGATGCCTTCTTCTCTGCTCATATCCACCACTAAAAGTGATGTAGTTTTATAGTCATAGAATGAGTTTGAACTTCGAATTTGCCACCTAAAAGTGTTCCAAAATTTTTGGTAGTGATTGATTTGATTCTAACCACTTAGGTAGGTGTGACACACAACTCTTAAAGCTACGAGATTCCTCCAATAAATCTATTTTACTTTTGTCTAAAGAGTTAAACTCTATACTTTTACAAGAGGTGTTCACATGTGCTCTATGAGTGATCAAAAACTTATGTGAGATAAACTTTTGATGTTTGTTCAAGAATCGAGGCTTTACAAATGTACCAACAACTCCCCCTCAAGCCTAAAATTCTTGAGTCTTCAATCTGTAGGTATTTCCTGTAGTCCATGTTGGGAAAGATGGATGGATGCTCCAAGAGATTGAGTAGGTACTGCCAAACCTGCTTTGTACCAACCGCCTAATGTTTCAGACTTGATAAGTAGACCTCCTTAACTTTCCAATGACACCATAAAATGGCCTATGTACTTTGAAAGTGATGTATGTAATGATTGAATCAAAACAGATAACTTTGAATCTAAAAAACTCATGAAAACCTTTTATTTATGTCTTGACACCTGCTGGATCTTTTGCTCAGTATGACCAGCACAGTAGGAATTAGAAAAATTCCTTTTAGGGGTATCTAATTAGCTTAGCAAGCTAAATATTCCAAGTAGAATGATGTAAAAAGATAAACTATGCTAAGAGAAATCAATTTAGCAAGTAAGGCTATACCCTCGATTTTTTTAGGACTGTAGCAGACATTCACTAGTGATCACCTCGACGCAAATTTCTCAGAATTGGCTGAATAGAATCTCCTCAAATTTTGAAAGCACGTAGATAACTTCAAGCTGAATCCAGTAAGCTTTAGATCATTGTATTTGGGGAAGAATGGACCGAGATATGCACTTCACAAGTTGACAGACTTTTAAGGAGTATAACAGAGAACTCAGAAATGAACAATGTGAATGTATGTATTAATGAACACTTGTATATAGATCCATTGGCATGAAAATCATTGCCTAATGGTGTAGATAGGTGTGGGCTAGAGTGTAGGCCTCACACACACTCTGAATTAGTAATGCGAAGCTCGGGGGTGATGAGTTCTAACCATGACTTTTTCATGACCTCTTTTATAGAGAGTGAGTAAGAATTTGAATTCAAATTCAAACTTTTGGATCCCTATGATCAAGCTCCTATATCCTAGGAGATATTCCTTCAATCAAAGAGCTAACTTTTTTCACAAATCCTTTAGGTAGGTGTTTAGAGAGATTCCAAGTCAATTTGACTTTTACAAAGAGATAAAGTGGTAATAAATTACTAGCAATAATTCCTATACTTCTCTATATGTGTATGGACTTCAATGCATCCATCAAGCCAAATGTGTAGGCTTGTGAATTACACCAACAGATCCCCCTCAAGCCAAACATTTTGGCTTGGTCTTCATCTTCAGTCTTCATGTATATCATGCAATCCAATCATTTCTTTGAACCTGCAAAGTTTGGTTCCATCCAATGCTTTAGTTAACAAATCTGCACATTGCATGTTGGTTGATACATAGGTTAGTTGAATGTCTTTGCTTAGCAACTTCTCTCTCACATAATGGTAATGGACCTCTATATGTTTGGTCCTAGCATGATAGATAGGATTAGTTGCAAGGTGAAGTGAGCTTGTATTATCTCCAAAGATTATTGGTGACCTAATATATAAACCCAATTCTGTATATAAAAGCTTAATCCAAATGGCTTCCTGTGTGGCATTAGCCAGTCCTCTATACTCTGCCTCTGTAGAAGACAAAGCAACAGTAGGTTGCTTCTTTGAAGACCATGATATTGGCTTATCACCTGCAAAAGAAATGTATCCAGAAGTGCTTCTCCTATCATCCTTGCATCCTGCCCAATCTGCATCTGAATAGATATTGATATCAAGGTTTGAAGTGTAAGGAAAATACAAACCATGATGTTGTGTACCCTTGAGATACTTCAAGATTCTCTTGGCAGCCTCTAAGTGAGGTATCCTTGGCTTGTGCATAAACTGACTTAGCATACTAACTCCATATGCAATATCTATCCTTGTTAAGGTAGCATAGTTCAAGCTACCCACCATACTTTGATAACCTGTAATGTCATTAACTTCATCACCTTCATGGGCACTTAGTTTTAGGTTTACCTCCATTGGAGTACTTGCTACTTTGGCATTCTGTAAGTGAAACTTCTTCAACATATCCTGTATATATTTTTTCTGAGTAATGTATATTCCTGAGTTAGTATAGACTAACTCAAGCCCAAGAAAATACTTCAATAGACCAAGATCATTGATCTTGAACTCCTTCATCATCTGGCTCTTGATTTGTCTGATTCCATTGACATCATTATCTGTAAGTATGACGTCATCAACATAAACACAAAGGTATATTACCTCTGAATTACTTCTCTTGATGAATAGAGAAGTATCTACCTTGCTCATGACAAACCCTTAGTCTTGAAGATAAGTGGTTAATCTGTGATTCCATGCCCTAGGTGCCTGCTTCGATCCATATAAAGCCTTTTTTAATTTGCAAACATATGTTACCTTCTTAAGGTCCTCATAGCCAGGAGTTTGTGACATATATACCTCCTCTGAAATCCATTCAATCAAGAAAGCATTCTTGACATCCAATTGGTACATATTCCAATTTTTTGATGCAACCATACTAACCAACACTCTGATAGTTGGCATCTTGGCCACAGGAGAGAATGTCTCTTCATAGTCAATGCCTTGGGTTTGTGCAAAACCCTTGGCTACCAATCTGGCTTTGTACCTATTAATTGACCCATCAGAATTTCTTTTAAGTTTATAGATCCATCTGGATCCTATTACCTTCATGGATTCCTTCTTGGGTACTAACTCCCATGTATCACTCTCCTTGAGTGCTTCAATCTCCTCATCCATAGCTTCTTTCCATTCTGTCTTGGTTATGGCTTCTTCATATGATCTTGGTTCTTCAATTGACAAATCTTTGGCAAGATAAACAGAGTGTTTAGTAACAAGAGATGTATCATACCCATATCTGATAGGTTTCTTGCTTTCTCTTTGTGATCTTCTGATTGACTGATTTGAAGATTCAGGTATGTCTTCAAGCTTCTTCATCTTCATTTTGCCCTTGGACTTCCATGCCTTGAACTCTTCAAGGTTGATAGTGTCTTCATCTTCTGAACTTGAGTCTTCATTTTGAGTAGGTTCCTCCTTTGCAAGACTTGGAAACTCCTCTTCCAAATCATAGGGTAGTTTAACCTTCCTGCATTCATTCTCATACCAAGAATCATTTTCATCAAAGACAACATCTCTACTCACCATGAATCCCTTATTGGAAGGGTTATAAAACTTGTACCCTTTTTTATTTAGATCATATCCAATAAAGATGCACTTCTCAGCTTTTGGGTCTAGCTTACCTCTTATCTGAGAAGAAATGTGTACATATGCTATACATCCAAATATTCTGCAATGGTCTAGTGAGGGTCTCTTACAATGCCATGCTTCATAGGGTGTCATCCCATCAAGGGACTTAGATGGTAACCTGTTTATAAGGTAAGTGGCAGTAGAAACACTCTGTGCCCATAGGTAATTAGGTAACTTTTTTTCATTCAACATAGACCTAGTTGTCTCAACAATCAACCTATTTCTTCTCTCAGCTACCCCATTCTGTTCAGGAGAATACCTTGTGGTTATTTCTCTTTTGATGCCTCTATCCTGCAAGAAGTTTTCAAACTCATTGGAGAAGTACTCACCTCTTCCATCTGACCTTAGCCTCTTCAAATTTTTTCCCGTCTAATTTTCAACAAGTGCAAGATATTTTTTAAAGCAATTAAACACCTCATCTTTATGCTTCATGAAGTACAATAGAGTCCACCTACTATAATCATCAATAAAAGATACATAGTACCTTGATCCTGAGACTGAGGGGTCTTGTTAGGTATTCCAAGCACACATTGGTCCCTGCATATTTTCTTCAAGGTTCTTTCTCCTAGATGCCCTAATCTTTTGTGCCAAATCTCAAGCTCTGAAAGTGTTTGATCTTTATAACTATATAGTGCAATACTCTTTGTGTCTTCTAGCTCAAAAGTGAAAAGTCTACCTCATTTTTCTCCTTTAGCAATTTTCTTGAACCCATGTCTTGGATCCTCCACAAATGCTCCATATTATTTGAATCTAACCTGCAAACCTTTCTCCACAATCTGTCCAACACTCATCAAATTTTTGGTAATGGTTGGTACATAAAGTACCCTACTCAACAAGTTCTGATTTCCATCACAAGTCTTAACATTTCCAACTTTAACTACTGAGTGCTTGGTGTCATCACCTGTTTGTACTTGGTGCTTACCTTTTGGTTCCTCAAGATTAGAGAGTAGTGCTACATTACAAGCCACATGGTTTGAGCATCCTGAGTCAATGTAGAATAGGTGGTCATCATTTGTACCTAGTTTTGAAGTCATGTTCATGATTAGAAGAGAATCATCTTGCTCTTCTGTATAGTTTTTGTAGTCCTTTCTGGATTTGAAACCTCCTTGGGTAGTTGCCATTGTAGTTGTTGTTGTAATTGTTCTTGTAATTGTTGTTGTAACATTGGTGATGGTTGAATCTACCTCTTGACTGTGAGTATCCACCTCTTTGGTATCCTCTTCCTCTCTGATTTTTGTAATTCCTGAAACACTCGTCTATAGTATGATTTGATAAACCACAAATGTTGCATGGTGAGGATTTATAGGAAATCCCCCTACCTTGCTTACCTCCTCTGCCCCTTCCTCTTGATGACCTACCTCTCCCTCCATAGTTGGCTTGGGAGGTAGAGCCTTCATCTTCCACCTTCTTGGTCTTGCCTTTATCTTTAGACTTTTTATTTGTATATAGCGCATATTACCTTTGGATGTATCTCCATTCTTGTTGAGCTTTGCTTCATGAGTGAACAATTGTCCCATGAGAGTTGTAAGATCTGGAATTTGCATGTCCATGTAAAGGTCCATGGCAGTGGTGAAGCTTTCCCATTTTTCATCAGCCTTGATCACATTGATCACTTGCCTTACAATCTGCTCTTCTTCAATCTCTTCTCCTATGCTTTCTAACTGATCTGCTACATCTTTAATCTTGGTCACAAATTCTGAAACAGCTTGCTTAGATTGCTTCCTTAATGTTGTGAATTCAATCCACAACTGATTTTTTCTAGCCCTTGTGTTGGAAGAAAAATATGATGACAAGGTTTCCCAAGTCTCTTGGGATGTCTTACAATTCCTAATATGTGGTAAAAGAAAATCAGAGATGGAGTTGAGTAAATAAGACCTTGCCAATGCATCCTTAGCACACCATGTGTTGAGCTTTTCATGTTCCTCTTTGTTGGTAATCCTCTTGTTTTGAATGAGGGAAATTCCTCATCTCCTGAGATGTATCCAAAGAGAATCCTTCCTTGTAGGTAGGTCTTCATCCTTAGAGACCATGCCTGATAGTTGTTCCTGTCTAATTTATCAATAAATGAAGGAAAATCGTCTCCCATTTTACTTTAGTTTGCTCTGATACCACTGTTGGGAAAGATGGATGGATGCTCCAAGAGATTGAGTAGGTATTGCCAAACCTGCTTTGTACCAGCCCCCTAATGTTTCAGACTTGATAAGTAGACCTCCTTAGCTTTCCAATGACACCATAAAATGGCCTATGTACTTTGGAAGTGATGTGTGTAATGATTGAATCAAAACAGATAACTTTGAATCTCAAAAACTCATGAAAACCTTCTATTTATGTCTTTACACCTGCTGGATCTTTTGCTCAATATGACCAGCACAGTAGGAATTGGAAAACTTCCTTTTATGGGTATCTAACTAGCTTAGAAAGCTAACTATTCCACATGGAATGATGTAAAAATATAAACTATGCTAAGAGAAATCAATTTAGCAAGTAAAGCTATACCCCCGATTTTTTAGGACTGTAGTAGACATTGACCAGTGATCACCTCGACGCGAATTTCTCAGAATTGGCTGAATAGAATCTCCTCAGATTTTGATAGAATGTAGATAACATCAAGCTGAATCCAACAAGCTTTAGATCATTCTATTTGGTGAAGAATTGACCGCGACATGCACTTCACAAGTTGACAGACTTTTAAGGATTATAACAGAGAACTCAGAAATGAACAATGTGAATGTATGTATTAATGAACACTTGTATACAGATCCATTGGCATGAAAACCATTGCCTAATGGTGTAGATAGGTGTGGTCTAGAGTGTAGGCCTCAAACACACTCAGAATCAGTAATGAGAAGCTCGGGGGTGATGAGTTCTAACCGTGACATTTTCATGACCTCTTTTATAAAGAGTGAGTAAGAATTTGAATTCAAATTCAAACTTTTGGCTCCCTATGATCAGCTCCTATATCCTAGGAGATATTCCTTCAATCAAAGAGCTAACTTTTTCCACAAATCCTTTTGGTAGGTGTTTACAAAGATTCCAAGTCAATTTGACTTTTACAAAGAGATAAAGTGGTAATAAATTACTAGCAATAATTCCTATGCTTCTCTATATGTGTATGGACTTCAATGCAACCATCAAGCCAAATGTGTAGGCTTTTGAATTACACCAACAGTCCAATCATGGATTTGAACATGTTAATCTTGCTTCCATCCAATGATTTGGTCATCATGTCTGCACATTGCATACGTGTAGATTCATAGGACAATTGTATCTCCTTGCTACAATCTTTTCTCTACAAAAATGATAATGGAATTCTATATCCTTAGCCCAAGCATGAAAGATAGGATGACTAGCTAAATAAAGTGATCTCATGTTGTCTCCAAATATAAATGTAGTGTGAAAATCCAACCCTAAATCTATGTATAGGGTTTTGATCCACATTTCTTGTTGTGTTGCATTTGCCAACCCTCTATATTCAGCTTCAATTGAGGAAAGAATTACATTAGGTTGCTCCTTTAAAGACCAAGAAATAAGCTTTGTACCTACAAATGATAGATATCCAAATGTACTTCTCCTATCATTTTTTGAACCTGCCCAATCTACATCAGTGAATAGCTTGACATTCAAATCAGATGTGTAAGGATAATATAAACCTTCATTAAGTGTTCCCTTCAAATAATTCAATATCCTTTTGGCTACATCCATGTGAGGTTTCCTAGGAGTGTGCATGAATTGGCTAAGCACACTTACTCCATAGCAAATGTCCACACTAGTTAGGGTAGTGTTGGAAGCAGCCAGAGGCACAGACGACGCGGAAGCATGTAACAACGGAGCAAGGAGCCAGTCGAATCTTTTTTCAAAGAATTATGTTTTCAAATACTTTCCAAAAACCTCCAACATTGATTTTTATCACTATTGTAACATATGTAACATAGAAAAACCCTTTTCTTAATTTCTCGCTCCATTTTGTGCAAGCCGAGGAGTCCTCGAGCTTGAGGAGCTTAGGTAGAACAAGCGTATCAATTTTCGTTATTTTTAGACACCGTTTACCCTTCCAAATAGCATCTAGGACCTAATTTTTAACTATGCCGGTCACTAGATGTGAAACCGGTCAAAACTAGTCTAGAAACTATAAAAAGAGCTAGAGAGCTCATTTTTGAGGTTAGCTTGTTTGAGGTTAGAGTTCTGTTGAGCTTGTAATAGTGTTCTTGAGTAATAGAGTTGATTTCTCACCTTCCATTGTGTCTTGCTTGTCTCTTCGTAGTGTGTGTGTATGTGTATGTGCATTTCTATGCTTCTCACCTTCACTCTCACTTCATCTCACATTCACGATCTTCATATCACTCCTATCTCTTCCGCGGATTGACAATTAAGGAGGTGAAGCTTCTTAACGTGGTACTTACCATTGTGCTAGAGCAACACCAAATTTGGCGCCGTTGCCGGGGATCGAGTCTAGGACGAATGTGTGATGGTAAGAGTATAGCAAGAAGTGGCGTTGGAAGGTAAAAATTTCAGTTTTTGTTGTTGTTTTTACTTAGTTTTTAGTGTTTTTCACCTCCCCCACACTCCATCTTCATCACCGCATCATCATCTTCATCTCCAAAAAAATCAAAAAATTCACCATATCCACCCATTCTCCTCATTTCCCCTCATTTGTGCATGCGAGAGAGTGAGAGAGAGCTTTTGTGCTTGTGTGTACTTTTGTTTTCTTGAGTTTTCTTGCAGGTACAGAGCTCTAGTGCATCAGGAAAGCTTGGAAAAGGTAAAATTTTCAGTTTCTGTCAGAAATTTCCGACTGTGTCAGACCATCGCGATGGTCTGCAAAGTTCGGAATTTGAAGAAGGCGACCACACCAGCGTGAAGAGCACACCTGCGCCTCTAGGAATCCATAGCCGCATCTGCAAAATTCTCAGTTTGGTGGACCATCGCGACGGTCTCAGACCATCGCGATTGTGTCACACCATCGCGATAGGCTCACGCCATCGCGACGGCTCGGCCGGACCATCGCGACGGTCTCACGCCATCGCGACAGTTCATTTGGACCATCGCGACGGTTCGCGGACCATCGCAACTGTTTGGTTGACCCCACACCATCGCGATTGGCTCACGCCATCGCGCCGACAGTGCCACGTGGCAAGTTGGACCATCGCGACGATACCCTCAGACCATCGCGACAACTCAAATTTTGGACCATCGCGACTGGCTCAAGCCATCGCGCCCTGACCATCGGGACGGTTCACTTTTGGACCATCGCGATTGTTCACGTTGACCGTTGACTGACGCCATCGCGATTGTCCGCCTGATCGAGCCATCGCGATTGTTCACTTTTGGACCATCGCGACCGTGCACTTCAGACCATCGCGATTGCTCACCTTCACGCCATCGCGATCATTCACGTCTAGACCATCGCGACGGTTCGCGCATCACGCCATCGCGACGGTCCCAGACCATCGCGATTGTCTCACGCCATCGCGATTGTGCACCCCCATCGCAAATTTTAGGGTTTCATTTTTTGGCCAATTTTGAGGCTATTTTTGGGAAATTTTTGGGTGATTATACTCATAGGAGACCCCTTAGCTCATATTTGGAGAAAAACCTGTTTGTCAGTTTTTACCCCCCCAGGGCCTGAACGGTCATAACTTTTTCATCCGAAGTCCGTTTTTTGAGCTTAATAGCTCATTAGAAAGCTCTTGACAAGTACTACGTGACCTCAATTGTTTTTTCTTAAAGGATACGTCTATTTTTAGACAAGCCATTTTGAGGTTGACCTAGTTTGGGACTTAGAAAGCCAGGGGGCAAGCATTGAAAAGTTGGGCAAAAGGGAAGGGACTTAAAGGGTGTATATACTCAAGTGCTTGATCATCCAACTGTGAATTGGTCTAATCTTGGATTTTTCCAGGTCTAGCAAGGGCAATCAAAGGCAACCAAAGCAAGGCTGTGAAGGGCATAAAGCTTGGGAAGCACGGCTTCTTGGGCATCAGAGCAACCAGAAAAGCTGACTCAAGGTTGGAAGATTACTCAACCCCCTCAGTCAATTCTTAGCTTAGGATAAACGTTAGCATTGTGGATTTAAGACGATAGGAACGCCTCAAGTTCAAGAGAATTAAATTTATCAAGTCCAAGACTAAAGATAAAGGTGTGTGACACGAAAACCTAAAGGAAAGAACATAAGTCTGACGGAACGAGAACTCAAAGTACCACGAAAAGTCGAATTCCTGATGCATACATTAAGACAAGAATCTAAAGAAATCTAAAAAGAATCAAGAAAGTAATAACAAAGAATCATTGACGATCTGAGCGTGTACTGAGTGTGCAAGGAAGAAAATTAATGAACCTTAGATCGGGCAAACATATAGGCAAGTCAGATCGACGAAGCCTTAGATCATCAGAGGCAAGTGTAAGAACTACGGCACGATCGTGGGCTCAACAATTGAACACTAGTTATCCCTACGAGAGCTCAGATACCAGCGAATCAGAAATGGCATTTAGCACAGATAGACCAGAAGTAGGGTCAAATGTAGCCTATTTAGAAAAACCAGAAGGACCCTATAGGACTCAACTAGAGTTTCTCCGAACCAACCGATTAGGTGCTCGCATCTATGAGGATGGTTTGCGAAGGCAAGTGGTGCAAATGCACAACCCCGATCAACCCATTGGATTGGAACATCCAGTGGTGAAATTCGAGAGAGGCGCGTACATAGACAAGGAAAGAACAATGTACATCTTAAGTACGCAGCCAAACAATACCAACGAGTTTGGCGTGATTCAGCTAGAGACAGAAACTAAATCTCAAGGAAAAGAACCATTAGAAGAGTAGGCCTAGAACACCTAGAGGGAAATCTGTATTGACACGAGTACTAATCCCAAAATGGATCCTTCAAGACAACAGAAGCATAGAGTTGTTTGTAAATAAAGAAACTGATGAAGCCTTTTGGAGATACAAGACAGAACTACTTAGTGAGGTAGGAATCATCACGATATATGAGTTCAAGGACCCGGATACACCTGGAAAGGTCGTATACCTGGATGAGACTTCAGAAAGAGTCTTTGTGGTGCCTGACCACGCTAAAAACACATACACATGGAGAGGTGAATTGGTATTCCCTCCATCTAGAACGAACATGAATACAAGTCAACAAGGGGCAGGAACATCATCAGCCCATGGAAATCAAAGAGAGAAAAATAAAGAAAGACCCGAAGAAAGCTTCACTCATCCCATAGGGAGAGATAGAACAACCACGGACGCTAATAGAGCAGATAGACAAAGAGATCATGGAATACCAGGTGGTAGAGATGATTTTCCTCTACCTAGACCACGTGAACACGCAAGAATATTGAGACCCACTCAGTTAGTGAAATCCATGAAAAATTATTTTGATGGGACAGGAGATCCCTATGACCATGTCGCAGAATTCAAGCAAGTACTAAGAGCAGAACAAGTCGAAGACATGTTCACGCAATACAACGCATTTGGACTAACGTTAAAAAATACCACTTTAACTTGGTTCCAACCGTTGCAACAAAGGCAATTTAGAGACATCCATCACTTTTTAGAGTCATTCATCACTGAATTCTCTAAAAGTGGGATTAGACATGACACGTCTTCGTTGATTCATAGCTTCAAACAGACCCCTCATGAAATAGTTAGACTCGCAGGACGTAGGTTTAGACAATATGTTGAACGATGTCCAATGCAAGAGCTACCCTCACAAGCTAAACAAGTGTCATTATTCCTAGATGGCTTGTTGAGCGCTAAACTACGCTCCTATGTGTACCTAAAAGAACCCAGAACGCTACAGCAATGTATAAGAATTTGTATAGACATTGAGGACAACTTAGGAGACGAGTTGGAACTCTCAAAAGTCTACAAGGACTCAGACTGTTCATCTCTAGCATCCACAAAATTGTCTAACTCGATAGAAGACCTAGCAGAAAAAGTGGCCCAGAAACTAGGAGTTTCTAGTAAACCTAGGGTACTAATGAACAAGCGTTGTTACACCTGTGGTGGTGATCATATGGCAAATGTGTGTCCCAATGCACCACAACCTCAAGCCAACCCTAGTGGCCAATATTGTACAATTGAGAGAAGATACACGAATCATACGGCTCAGGACTGCCCATACAACAAACAAACCGTGAGACAGAACTACCCGCAAGCATACCAGCAGCCAGGTAGGTATCAAGGCCATTACAATGCTCAGCCTTATTACTATAGGCCTCCTCAGAACTACCCATACCAGGCTCAACAGAGACCTCAACCTGTCTTAGCTCAGTAGCCACCCCCACCAGCGAATGTCATCTCAGTCAAATACGCTGCTGCAGAAGAGAACCTAAGTAGGGCCTTAGTGCCTGCTTCACCTTTGATCACAGAGGGAGACCCGAACTCAAACAGTTTTGACTCTATGCATGTAGATAGTCCACCCGCTTATTACACGGAGTCACCAGAACATGTGGAGACATATCATTATGATAGTCCACCAGTGGAACCTAGTTGGGAGCCAGACTATGCTAATGTGATGTACACCAACCCAAATCCATGGCCCCAATTGAGACAACAAAGACCACAAGGCCCTAGAGGACCATGCTTTAGGTGCCAAGGAGATCACTTCATAAAGGAGTGTCCACATCCTCCGATATCAGGACAATCACAGTACTATAACATACAAGGCTTTTGTACCGATTGTGGCAAAGAGCATATAATCAAAGATTGTCCTAAGAACCCTGTTAATGCTTTGAATGTGACACCGATCAACGTGATAGGTATTGTAAATAACGCAGATGGATCCAACCCTACATACGTGCCTATCCAAGCTATAACAAGAGCCCAGGCGCTCTTATAGAACCAACAGCTTAATCAGGAGAAAGTAGCCGGAAGTAGTGAAGTTGCAGAATCTAGCAGTAAGAAGACGAAATCTTGGAAAGATTCTAGAGAAAGGATAAAGAGAAAATGGAGTAAAAAAATAACTGAGTTGGAAGGAAGTCTAAAAGAGTCGAGAGCCAAAATCCTAGAATTGACTTCACAGGAATTGAATCAAGAGAACCCAACTCAGAAATCAGGATCAGTTTTAGCGGAACCCATACCAGAGAATCTAGACATGATGTTTCGTGCATATCAGGCTAGATTAAAAGAGGGACCTCAGGTAGCTGAAATGAGTAAAAACTACCCTCGAGCTGATCTTGAAATTGAGAGAACTAAACTTTGCATGAAGATGGTAGAATTAGCACAAGCTTTGTTTGAAGCCTCTAGATATCTTAATTGGAATAACATGGCAAAACCGGAACTAACTTTCAAGGACTAATGCAGAGGCTAGAATATTTGATTGAAAGCAAAGAGAAAAAGGATCAGCATAGGAACCCTATTGTCCCAGAGACACAGGAAAATAAAATACAGAAATTCAAGACAAATTGTCGTCCATACATAGGTACTCACATGAATTTTTGAGAGAAATCCAAGAAGAGAAATGGAGAAAAGAACAAGGAACTCATCCTCCTATTCAAGAAATAGATGACTTGCAGGAGCAATTTCCCCAAGACATCCCCTCTATATATGATGATGTAGAGGAAGAACAACTGAGTGAACACACAGGCTTTGAATCTAATTCTTTACAAGAATTACCTCAGTTTACAGGACCTTGGGAAGCGAAGTCTATTAATATGAGAGCACCCACGATAATAGTGAGGAATGAAGAATCAGTAATCCCTAGAAACACGGAAGTGATCAAGAACACTAAGGTACAGTGTAATCTCACTCTGGAGGAGTTATTAAAGGTAAAACCAGAATTATGGAAGCATGTAGCAAATCAATTCCCCGAGCTTGCTACTACTCCCTCACAAATAGGATCACATAATAAGGTACCGGAGATACCAGTAGAAAAGATCGGAGATGTGAGCGAAGGAGAGGAAGGTAACACTTATCTTCCGATAACCCATCAGGGCTACACCACGAAAGCCATCTTAGATTCAGGAGCCGGAGTAGCCATAGCTACCACCGCTTTATGGAAACGTTGGGGTAAGCCAGCACTCAGACCTACCAGGATGAAGCTACAAATGGCTGACGGACACATAGAAAAACCATTAGGCTTACTAGAAGGCATATCTCTCACCACTTGTGGTGTAGAATTTGAGCATACCTTTGCCATTTGTGATTTTGCAAAAAATCATGCTTATGAGATGATATTGGGACGACCATTCATGCGTCAGTTGCAAATTGTACAAGATTGGGGAACTAAGTCCTTGTACTTGCAACATTTAGGAGTGACTACTAAAGTCAATCTTAAAGACTATTCACATAGAGATGTACCCCCAATACAATGGAATACCATCCATAAGACACCAGTAGAAACAGAATCCGAACACTCATTAGAATCAGATCCTTCTTGGTTGCACGAGGACACTCATTTATGGATATGTAAAGTTGCAAAACAAGAGGAAGAAAGATTAGAAGCAAGGACCTTAGGTGCAGAACAACATCCACGAACTCTTCAAGATCCAGCCTACGCACCCGTAGTATTCCCTGACGAAGAGTTTGAACCCCATGGTTGGGCAGAAATCCTAGCAACCATGGATGTAGCCATCAATGAAGAACAATGGACACCCCACTGTGACGAGGATGGCTATGACATTTCAGTTTTTACGATCGAGCCAATCATGTGCGATGCAATTTTAGAAGAATGTGAACCTAGCACTGATGCATTTGAGGATGCAAGCGATTTCGATTTAGAATCAATTATCATGGACCCTCCATTTGCATCAGAAGAAGAATATTTTTACGAAGTAGAGACTCACCCTCAGAGACACGAAGAAATTATGAATGATGTGAGAATAGCCACTCAAGTGACTAGCAAAAGTGAAGGCAAGAAAAGAAACAAGAAAGAAACCATGTCAGAAAAAGAAGAATCTTTGTTTGAGGTACCCGAGAACTTCAAGAAATATGAAATCGAAGATAGAAGAATCATGGTACGAATGCCTAATAGAAAGGCGAATGACGGACAAGTATATGATAACCGAGAGAAAACCAAGAAAATAATAGTTGCTATAGAAGGAGAAGAAGAAAAATGTACATACATAGGGCATGATTTGACGAAGGAAGAAGAAGAAGAGCTAGTTGCCCTATTGCGCAAATATAGAGATGTTTTTGCGTGGAGTTACAAAGATTTGAAAGGAGTAGATCCAGATATATGTTCTCATAGAATCCCTATGACTCCAGATGCAAAACCGACGAAACAGAAACCTTACACGTACAATGATAACTACGCTGCGAAGATTAAAGAGGAGATAGATCGACTGATAGAAGCAGGATTCATTTATGAAATTGAGCATACCGAATGGGTATCCCCCATTGTGCTTGTGCCCAAGAAGAATGGAAAATTGAGTGTGTGTATTAACCTTAAAAAAGTTAATGCCGCAACGATTAGAGATAGCTATCCTCTTCCTATCACAGAACATCTATTAGAAAGAGTTGCGGGCAAGGAAGTTTACAGCTTCCTTGATGGTTTTTCAGGCTATAATCAAGTAGCCATTGCTCCAGAGGACCAACACAAGACAAAATTTTCCACCGAATGGGGCATATTTGCATTTCGTGTGATGCCATTTGGCTTAACAAATGCACCCGCCACTTTCCAGCGACTCATGTGTCATGTTTTTAAGGAATTCTTACGCAAGAGTTTGGAAGTATATGTCGATGACATATGTGCTCATTCAAATGTAAGACAGACGCATATTCCCGAGTTAAGAAAAATATTTGACAAATGTCGAGAATATCAGGTTTGTTTGAACCCAGAAAAATGCGTTTTCATGGTCAGACAAGGCAAAATTCTAGGACACATTGTGTCAAAAAATGGAATCTCTACGGATGAGGAAAAAGTGAAGGTAATTGCTGAATTACCTAGACCAACTAATGTGAAAGAGGTACAGGCATTTATGGGCCATTGTGGTTATTATAGGAGATTCATACACATGTATGCAGTCATAGCCAAGCCTTTGTACTCTCTTTTAACCAATTTTGAATGGACAAGTGAATGTGAAAATTCATTCAATGAACTTAAACGACGCTTGTGCTCAGCACCTATATTGACTACCCTAGATTGGAGTAAGCCATTCCATGTACATGTGGATGCATCCAATTACGCCATAGGATGTGTGTTAGCACAACCCACAAATGAAGGTAACATAGATCTCCCCATAGCTTACGCAAGCAGACAATTGAACGCAGCAGAAAGAAATTACACCACGACGGAACGAGAAGGATTAGGGATGATCTACGCAGTAAAGAAGTTTAGGCACTACTTGTTGGCCAACAAATTCAAGTTCTTTACAGATCATCAAGCCCTATTGTACCTAGTCAACAAACCATGTAACACAGGACGACTAATACGTTGGTTTCTATTACTCATGGAGTATGATTTTGAAGTAGTAGTCAGGAAAGGAAAGACACATCTTATAGCTGACCATCTTTCAAGATTAACCTCAGGAGAAGCTCCTCAAGGAGTAATGGATGATCTACCAGATGCATATTTGTTTAACCTTGAGATAGCACCAGAATGGGCTAAACCAATAGTCCCTATTCTGACATACGGACCCAAGAATCCTAGGATAAAGATCAAAGAAGGAGAGATTACCAAGTCTCAGAGATACCAAATCTTAGCAGGAAGCATATATAAACAGGATAATCAAAAGATTCTTGCTTGTTGTGTAGATGAATCAGAACATGAGAATTGGTTGCAATTAGCACATGTAGGTGCACTAAAGCAACATCATTCGAAACATCGAACACTACAGACTCTGCATAGATTGGGAGTATATTGGCCTACGATGGAAGCAGATGTCTACAAGTTGTGTAAAGAATGCCATGTTTGTTGTGAAAGACCACCAGTAGAGCATGCTACATTATATCACGTGTCTCTCACACCAGACTGGAGTGAACCTTTAGTGACATACTTGAGGACGAACACATTCCCTCAAGGAATGACCTTAACACAACAACGCAGTCTAGAGCAGGAAGTTCAAGACTATTCACTTATTGGCGACAATCTATACAAAAGAGGACGAGATGGATATCTAAGACAATGTGTTCATGAAAGCGATTATCTGAGCATACTAGAGACTGCACACCAAAGTGTTGCAGGAGGTCATTTTGGACCTGAAAGGATAATCAAAGCCATCCTCTTTGCAGGATTATGGTGGCCCACTCTTCACATGGATGCTCATACCTATGTTAAGAGATGTGATGTGTGCCAAAGAACTCAGTTTCCGACTCGCAGAGATGAAATGCCATTGAAACCCATGATGGGCGGACGTGCATTTTCAAAGTGGGGTATAGACTTTGTAGGACCCATTAACCCCCCTACAAAAGGTACACATGCGGAATACATTATTGTTGCAACAGATTATCTAACCAAATGGGTAGAGGCAAAAGCCACAAAAAAGAATGATGCACACACAACTGCAAAATTCTTATTTGAGAATGTCTTTACAAGATATGGATTGCCTATAGAGTTAGTGAGCGATCGCGGGACTCACTTTCTAAACCAAGTCATTGAATATTTGTTATAGGATTTTATGGTGATTCACAAGAAATCCGCACCATATCATCCTCAGGCCAATGGTCAGGCTGAAAGCACTAATAAGATCCTTTGTAACGTACTGACAAAACTCGTGAACAACAAATGTTCAGATTGGGACAAACAGTTACACCACGCTGTTTGGGCATATCAAGTGGCCTACAAGACCGTACTCAATGCAACTCCCTTTTAGATGGTTTTTGGTCAGAATGTTGTGCTTCCTTTGGACTTCTTGATACCGACCCTTAAGGTTGCACAAGAACATCAGTGGACCGGCCATGAATTATCAGCAAGAATAATGGACTTGGAACGATTAGGAGAAACCAGGCTAAAGGCAGCAGCAGGCATATACGCAGCAAAGAAGCGACAGAAAGCCTATTTTGATGCGCATGTGAAAGATAAGGGCTTAAAAGAAGGAGATTTAGTTCTAGTATATACGCTGAAACAACACGCACGGAAGTTAGAAAAGCGAGGTTATGGACCTATGATCATTAACAGACTCTCAACAAGTGGAGCAATACAGTTAGCCACCTTAGAAGGAGACATAATGCCTAATTACATTAGTGGCTGTAGAGTCAAGTTATATCAAGAACCTCTTACTGAGGATATGCTTAGACGACTCACGTTGGCAAAGAAGCATAAGGAGGAAGAAAATAGAATACGAGCTGAAGCTCAGGTAGACGTTATAGAACGCATTAAGCGCATGAAGTTAAGAAGACAAGGACTAGGAAGAGAACATTATAACCATCTGGAAACATCACCCAGATACCCCATGGCCATGTGTCAAGTAAAGTCAACCACTCATCCTAGCATAGTGGACAGGAGACCATTCATTACAGTCACGCTAGAGCACGGCAACCCTTGCCAAGAGCTCAGGGCTTTAATTGACTCAGGTGCTGCGACTAGCGCGATTAGATGGTCCCACTATAAGGATTCAGGAATAGAAATGCGGCCAATTGAGGCATACCTCATAGGGCTAGGAGGCATGGAAACCCCTTGCATGGGTGAGGTGGACCTTCCTATCCTCATTAAGGATGTGACCATGACATCGAAGCTACTAGTGTGCCATGATGACGACCTGATAGAACCCCTAATCCTTGGCCAAGATTGGCTATACGATCACTCAGTGGACCTAAATCTTAGACAAGGCTCCTTATAGATTGGAACCTTAGAGCAGAAGCGAGTGATACCGCTTGACTTCCCTAACGGCATTCCAACTGAGGTTTGTAACCCTAGACCCTATGAAATACATGCGACGGAAGACTGAAAGATCTTGGGTCAGATCAGCCACGTTACGTCTACACCAACCCACTCGGGCTTGGCTAGGGACAGTTGTCAATCAGAAGGATCTTCCCTGGGGCTTCCTGCAAACTAGAAGGGGCAGCTACCCAACCGCTAGGGCAGATGGACACAACCAGCGGTCAGGTGGGTTGCATCAGCGGCCAAATGAGCACAACACCCTGCGGTGCTCATCCTTCCAAACTTGCTGCGGACTGGCCTAGATTAAAGATAAATAACGAATCACTTCCTAATGGGCAGGTCACGCAAGTGTTGGATCTCCCTTCTTTTCCAAAGCAGAGCGTCCAATGGACCTCTCAAACCCAACCACGAAGGAGTCAACCACAACAGAGGAACCCAGACCGATGACACCACCAGACAAGGCAAAGACAGCAGCAGTATCAAAATCACAGAACAAGTGGCACGAGACAAATATGGGTGCCAAAAGGACAGCAACCACAGGCTATTGGCAACACTGCAGACAAGAAGAGGACAAGGTTTCAAAAGCAGCAGAGTCAGTATCCAAAGTCCCCTCGATCTTCTTCTACAAGTACAAATACTCGACAGATTTGGATCGCCAAGAAGTACCTAACGAATAGACCCACACCCACGCAAATTTGGTTACCCAAACAATGTATTATAGACCAACCCTCAAGCCATGTAATATATACCCCTCAGAAATCTTTTCATCCTTCAATACCACCAAACCCGATACCACTTTTTGTCCCTCAACAGAAACACACCACCCACTCAAAGACTCTTAGGAAATGGATACCGAAACGTATCCAGACGTCGTCTTACCCCCTTATCTAACAATTCTCCCACCCCGTTTAAACTCCACCCTTGTAATAATTCACCCTCAACCAAACCTTGTATAAATTCACACACCATAACCCCACATCACTCATAATAAAAGCTCATCAAGAAATGTATGCATAATCTGACCATGTAGGCGTCTAGAGACATGCATTAGCTCTGCAAAAAAATCATTGTGACAATCACTTCACGACACATGGCTACACGGGTTACACATCGGTTATGGAAAGGGATTGCGGTCTCACCTTAATGGGATCATAATTAATATCCATACTAATGTGCTAATCTTTTGTAGCAGATCTTTTCCATTAGCTCGTCAGCCATCATGCAAACCGAAGAAGGACCATCAGAAGCTGGCCCAAGCACACCAATGGCCAATATTGGAGAATTACTCGCGGAATCTTATCCGACGATGCAACCACCAGAGTTTCAAGGTTGTCCAGGACCCATGCCAATCGACGATCCTCCTAGAGGATACACTGAGAAGATTCATCGTAACTCTCATTGGTTTCAAGGCCTAGCAAGACCCTTAGCAGAGGCGGATTTCATATTTGAGGCCAATTTGGCATTTGATCTTCGCACATGGACCAAGTACCAGTTCTTTTCAAGAGAATTTGAAGGACTGCAGAATACACAAGATTTAATGCACGTTTGGGCACGAGCGGGATTTACAGAATACTTTAGTGACCCTCTCCCTAAACCCGATTTTTACAGATGCTTTTACCTAGTAACCACCTTGACAACTTCAGAGAACAAGGATCTACCTGGCACATTCATGTTACCATCCTTGGTAAATGACCCTCCATTCAGAAGGTTTTATTTATCCAAAGATTTAATTCGCGCAGCTCTCAAAATACATGGAACACACACTCCGACGGAGAGAGAATGGCTAGTCCCAGAGCAGATGAAACGTGGTGACGTAACTAAGTGGGAGGACATTTCAGCTATAACCCCTGAGCTCTCCAAGCCATTACGGATATGCATGCAGCACTTTGCTTTCCCAGCTCAGGATCGTTTTACCATGCCCCACAAGAGAATCTGGTTTGGATTATACTTAGCATGTACTGGACCTCAAACGGTTGATCTAGCTAGCTGGATAATTGATCAGCTCTATTTGGCCCAACATAGATGGGAACGAAAGAAAGTCATCAATGGTTGTTGTGCGCTTACGAGAATTATATATATGTGCTTGGCGTATGACTTATCGATTGAGCATGCCATGACAAGTGAGGAACTGAAAGCATTCAAAGGAACCACAAAGAAAGCTCGAAAGGCTAGCAAAGGCAGAGCCGGAAAGCAGATGAGAGGCACTATCCCGTGCTTACAAGTCCCGGAATCACCCTCACCACAACCATCTCCAGAGCAGTCACCGACAGCAGCCACTCCCACAGTACCACCAATTCGTATACGGTTATCAAGACCAGTTACGCCGGAGGGCACCACCAGTACGGTTGCACCCCAAGCAGCCACAACCACAGAACCTATCACCACGGCAGCAGAACTTCCCACCACTATTGGTGCGGAAGCGTTCTCTTTTCCAATACCACATTTAGAAGCAGAACAAACAGCACCACTGGATCCAACTTTTGATTTTGAGATGCCCGAGGCATTCTCCAATGAGTTCCAGTTTTCAGAAGGACAATTGTTTTCTCAAGAATATGAAAGGCCCAGCTATCCCACCACACCCCGGGATCAGCCACAAGGACAGATTGTATCTAGCTCCGATGACGAAAGAACAGCAACCGATGACGATGAAGGCGATGATGAAGCTAGCCAAGGAACTCAGGAATCCCAAGAGCATGAACAGACAGATGGCCAAGGCCAACAAACAGACACACATGGTGATACAAGTACCCATGAAGATGAAACTTACGAAGCAGCAGCTTACACACTGGCTATTAAGAAACTGTATAGAACTATGGAAAAAGTTTGGGCACGCAAAAAGCTGACTAAGGAAGAGAGTCAAGCAATAATAGAACAGGAACTTGTCACAGGCGGATTCGAAGACGCATACATCAAAGGATTCCGCGAGTTAGTCAAATCAGTAGGCTCCAACGAAGCGCTCAGGTACTTGCAAAGAAAGCCACTACCACAGTTTGACCCCCACCGAGTACGACTACTTTCAAAGCCCGGCGAATACATTCGTGTACCAACAGGAGCACAGTCTTCAGAACAAGCCAGGGAGGCACGTCTCGTCCCTCAAAGTTCGTTGGCAGTAGAAACCATCCTTGTAGATTCCCCACCCCGCGCTACAATTGTACATACCTCAGTAGTCACTGAAGTACCGACCACCCCAACCGCTCCCCCATCACCGCCCGTCCATCCAGCCTCCCCTATTCACCCTCCTTCTCCGAGACCAACATCTTCATTCGCCGGTGGCGTAGCAGAAATCGTTTTTACGACCACTCACCCCACAATTCCTGCACCCATTAGACCTAGTCTACCCCCTCACACACCCACCTTTCTATCCAGTCCATTCCTCCATCCATCTTTTCCATCTTTCCCCACAACTCCAAGACCCCTTTTCCCATTCCCACCGCCATTAACCTTCTCCCCTGTCTCACCTCCCCGACCCATTGTAACCCCTATTTCCCCTTTCCACCGAGCTGCTCCAGCCAGTCCCCCTGTAAATTACTCCTCAACCTTTGTAAATCCCGTATTTACACCATGTAGCTCAGTGATGAGTAGCACCTCCTTTAATGTCAATCCGGGAAGACGTGAGGATGGTATGAAGACCAAGAGCAAGTGGAAGCACAAATGCGTGAGTGAGAAGCACACAAGCATGCACACACATACACGCACACGTGCACACACAGCAAGAACAAAGAGAGTAAGACAATGGAATCACTTCTATTGCAACCAAGTTCTCATACAAGCTCAACTACAAAAAAAAACTACTCAAAAATGAGCTCTCTTGCTCTATTTATAGTTTTTGACTAGCCTTGGCCCTGTCCAGACCTAGTGTCCGGCCTAGTTAAAAATTAGGTTCCAGGGCTTATTTGAGGGCTCAAACGAGATCTAAAAATTATGAAAATTGGCAGGCAACTACTTCTAAGGCTCTCCAAGCTCGAGGACTCCTCGGCTTGTACAAAATGGAGCTACAAAAAGGTGAAATGATATTTACAAGGGTTTTTAGTGATGAGAATCACTTAAAAATGATGTAAGGGTTTTGAAAAAAAATGAAGGGTTGCCTTAGTGCTAGATCTGCATGTGTGTCCGTACTTGCTTCTTCCCGTATACTGTCAACACTCTCCCCGCCCTAGCGTCTGTCGCCTCTGACAGACCTCTGCTCCACCGTTTGATCAATGTACTCTTGCAGGAGGTCGGTTGCCACTTCTTGTTCCTTGATGCGTATTCCCCGAACCAAGTCTCTCTGGAGGGTCTCCCAATTGACTGCACTCGGTATGTCCGGTTGTGGCGTTGTGTAGAGTTCTGAGTGCATGGTTTGTTCGCATGCAAAGAGGTGTAACAAATGGGTGGGCCGTGGCGCGAACACCTCTGAGTGTGCTTCCCAGAACCCCGTGGTGAACATTTCATCGAAAGTTTGCTTGTAGCAAGCAGGGAGATATCTGATGCGTGCGTGCCATGCATAAGCAACTCGTATGCTCGGGGTGGTGCTCATATCATATAGCAGGTCATAATTACCATTCACAAACCCGGGAATCGGAGGTTGAATATGACAGACATTTCGGAAAGTTTTGAGCACAACCTGCATCATATCGAAGATCTTGAGCATCATCTGGGCAGCCACATCTGGCATAGGGTGGAGGCGTGGAAGCCAATGTCTGATGGTAGCCATCATGTAGGCTACAGTAGGCGTGCTGTTTGGGGGTGCAATGGCAGGGTAATTGAGCCATTCTTTGCAATTGGCGTTGTTCTTGACTTTGATGGCGAATGACTTCCATGTTCGTCTCCGTTGCACTGGTCCATAGCAATTGTTATACTTCAAATGCATGGGTGCGTGGTCCCATGTCCGTAGCATCTCGGGATAGGTTTCCAATAGCTTTTGCCTCCAGATGGGTTGGTGTATTTTCCCTTTGCGTGCCTCCTCTGGAATGTCCTCAGGTTCAAATTGTGTTGCGAAAGTTGGGTACTTGTTGGTCTTACGTTTGATCTCGGCGTTGTAGTCTGCCAACAGTACAAAGTATGGCTTATATTGTAATTCTGAGCTGGTTATTAGTCTTCTAGGGACCAGATGTCTGAAGTAGTCTGATTGAAGTATGGTTTCTTCAATGGTCTTCATGGCCAACATCTGGTAGGAGATACGTTCTTCATGAGTCTGCCCCATTTCTTCTACCTGTTTCATCCATGCCGATGGGGGTTCCTCATAAGTGTCCTGTCCTTCCTCAGTGATTGTGCCTCCGGGAAAAGGTTGAGGCTCATAGTTCTCTTCAAATGCTTCCTCCACTGGAATAATAACTGCTTCTTCTTCTATGGGTTGCTCAAGTGGGGAAGGAGGTCGTTCATATTGTAACAACTTGATTTTCAACTCTGCAACCTGTTGCCTTAGCTCAAGTACTTCATTGGTTACTGATAATTCCGGCTCTGGTGAGGTTGCAGCGTTGGCCATCTCTTTAAGTTCTCGTTGGTGTTGGGTAGGCCCTTGGGCTTTCTGTAGGTCTTTGACTTGGTCAGCAAGCTGATCATGTGCTTCCAAGAGATTGGCATAAGCTTCCAATATTTGTTGTATGTTTTCTGAGGGGATGGCTTGGAATTTAGCCGGGTCAATGGGTGCCCCTGGAGTATTTTCCATAGCTGCTTCGAGGTTGTCTTGATTTTGTTGTTGTAGTCTTTTGTTTTCTTCTTGAGCAGCCGCTAAATGGCGTCGGAGTAGAGCCATGTTTCGTTGTAGTCTAGCGTTACGGGCTAGCTGATCTCTAAGTTGTTCTTCAGTTACCCTACTCTTCTCTGTATGTGTGGATTCGAGCTCCACCTGATATTGTTGGAGGGTAGTCACCTCCTGCTGTAACTCCGTATTAGATAACTCCAGGGCAGTGACACGTGCCTGGAGATGGGCTGACAAAGTACAGAGTTCTTTATTGTTTTCTTCTAGTAACCTGTATTCCTGTTTAAGTTGGGCAGCAGCTTCGAGCATGGTGTTGAGTGCATGACTAAATGAGGTGGGTGCAGGGGTGAGGGTGGAAGATGCAAGGGGTCGGGAGATGGGAAAGGGAAAAGTGGATGTTGTGCCTACAGTGCTAGGAAATGGCGACGTGAGTGAAATGACACGTGGTGATGTAGGACTAACAGGGGTGGTGGGTGATCCTGTGGATGGTGAGATGTCCATGGGATCGGACGTGAGAGTGTGTGATTCGTGCACTGTGAATACAGGAATGGTGGGTGGTGTGATAGTGGTGGCAGTGAATGTGGGGGAGTGGGGTTGGGAAAGGGACTTTTTATTATAATTATCCACCTGTTGGAGTATATTTACAAGGTTTGTCCAGAATGAGGGTTGTGTGACTTGGGTTGAGTGTGAGGCAGTTACTAGGGGAGTGGTGGATAGGGTTTGGGTGTGGGTGAATGGAAAAGGATGGGATGAGGTCTGGCTATTGACAAGTGGTTGTCCAAGGGCGGGGAGATAGGAAGGGTGACCTATTATGGTTTGATCGGTGGCCGGATGACCGGTGTGAGGTTCAAAAATTTGGGAGGAAGTGCTGGATGTGGGTAAAGGGAAGGATGTAAAAACGGAGGTGTGTACAATGGTTTCATGATGGGTGGATATCGGTTGTTCCGAAGGGATTGTGGAGAAGGGTTCTGAAGGGTGGATGGAAGGTGGCGGTGGACATGGTATGTGTGTAATTACCTCGTGTTCGTCAGTGGGACTTGGGCTTGTCATGTGAACATCCTCTGAAATTATAGTAGACAAGGCGGTAGAGGCTTCCATTTGAATCATTTTCCCGTGTCGTGGCCGTGTATCAATCCTTCGTTGATCATAGATAGGGTTTTCCTGATAGACCATTGTCCTCAATGCTTCCCCGATCCCACATGTCTCTGCCAATAGATTCAATGATTCCACAAAATGTGAGTCGACATTCTCGGTTGGAAGCATCTGGTTCACTAGAGCTCTATTCGCCTCTTCTGTCATCTTATGTCTTCTCTGTACCTGCTTGATGGTCTTGTACAGCCGTCTGAGTTGTGTCGTGTAGGCAGGGGCCTCTTCTCCACTGTCTTCTGGTTCATTTCTTTGTGCACCTTCCTGAACTTGTGTATTTGGGTCCTGAGGATGTTGTGCCACTTCTTCCCCATGTACTCTGCTGGTCTCGCCCCGTGGCTGTTCTCTTTGGACTGATGCACCCAAATCAACATTGTCAGGGGAATCTTCACTGTCGGATAGGGGGACCGTCTGCAGGAATCTTTCAAAATCGAAGTTTGGATCTTCTGTGAAGGTGGCCATAGATGCAAACTCTGCATCGGTAGGTAGTGGAGGGGCGGATAGAACGGGTTGTACCACCTCCCTAGCTTGAACTCCTTGAAGATGGATCGTGAAAGATGTGACCTGAGCTTCTGGTCGGGGAGAAGCTTCGGTCGTGGCTTCTTGAGGGATCGTTACCTGGGAGAGCGATCCACGCATTCGTTTTGCAGGCTGGCTCCCTGACTTCCGCCCTTTGAACAGCTCCAGTTGTGCATACTTTAGGGCTCGGGCAACTGGCACATCATATGCAAGACATCTGTAGATGATTCTTGTGAGCGCACAACAGCCATGTAGAGTAGGCTTCCTCACACCCCGCTTACCTGCCTCATACACTTGGTCTAAGATCCATACCGGCATCTTAATGGGCAAGCTTCCAGTCTCTGCTAGATATAGCCCATACCATATTTTCTTGTGAGGTTGAGTGAAACGGTCCTGAGCGGGAAATGCGAAGTGTTGGAGGCACATCCGCAAAGGTATGGCGATGTTGGGGGTGAGGGCGCACATTTCTTTTAGTTTCTTGATTCTATTGCTTTTCATCGACTCCGGTATCAAGGGGTCGCGGTCAGAAGGTACATGCGTGCCATACATCTGAAGTGCTTCCCTGATTAAAGTCACATTCAATTCAAACTTCCTCATTTCCTCCAGATTTGACAAGGAGGGCACCCAGAATGTGCCTGAATGATCCTTATCCCCTGTCGGCTTCAGCGTGGCAATTAGGTAGTAGCACCTGAGGAAATCTGGTTTAGGCAGAGCTGCACTGAAATAAGTTTGTAATCCTGCTTTTTGCCAGATATCTTGAAGTGGAGCTGCATTTTGCAATGCTTCGAATTCTCGTGAGAAGAACTGGAAGGTCCACCACACTCCTCCACATTCCATCTTGGATTCCCAGATATGATCCGCGTCTCCCAAATCTCCTGGCATCTCATTGAACCAGTGAGAATGCCCCTTTACTCTTTCGGTTAGGCCGTTTGGTGGATCGGGAATAGGAATTCTTCGCACATTCACGAACTCTTCGGGCCGAGCTGTTGGTGGGGCCTCCACTGGCATGGCATCCCAATTGATTTGAGCACCAGAGCCTGCCTGAGAGCTTGTGCCTGCCACTGCTGCCATGAGAGTAGGTTGCTTATCTGCTGGAAGAAGAAAGGCACATTAGTGTTGCATAGGAAACAAGATGTAATGGTGTTCCCTTCACAATACTAACATGACAATCCCGGAGGTCAGTGGTTAGTGGTGAAGTGTTTGTGATAGGTGTGAGTGGTGATTAGAGGTCAGTGTCATCCTAGATGCATACTTTGGTTATGCAATGGGCTCAGAATGCTCTTGTGTTAGTGTGGGCGGATTTACAAAATTGGGTCAGGGGGTTTAGTACACAGTTTAATTCTCCACGCTTGGATAGAGGAGTCGTAGCTCTTAGAGCTAAAGACAGGTGAAGGTTTCTGGATGAGAGTGTGATGTATTTGGGACCTTTTGGGTACCCATTTCCAGACATTCCTAGGGTTGATGGGAGTGGGGACAGTGAGAGGTGTAGGTATCTTTTCATTTTTTGAGTTGTTGGCCACAAGTGCTTGTGAAAGTTGCTTCATCCTAGTGCCTGAAGGTGAAGTAATTTGGGCTTGTAAGCAAGCCTTGGGCACCCATATCTGTCTAGCATTAGGGGTGGCCTTCATTGACCGCTTAGGAACCCAAATAGAAATGGTATGCCTAGGGGTTATCCTAGGGGGCTTCTTCACTTTGTTCCTTGATGGTGAGGCACGTTTCTTGTCTCCTTGAGAGTCTGCTATTAGAGCTGTGGGTTTTCCATCCTTGCGTATCCAGATCTGCTTCACGCCACGAGATGCTCCATGTTGCACGGGTTGACGCTCCTGCCTCTTGATCAGCAGCCTCCTTCATGTCGAGTGATGTTCGGTCTGCTCGTTTAGAATCTTCTTTGGGTCAGTTAGGAACTCCTTATTGGCTCCTGTACCTTCAGTAAGATTGACAATCCTCTGCACCATAGAAGTTTGTTCAAGATCAACATTGTTATCTTCATGTGGATTCCTGGAGGGACCAGGAGTTGGTGCATGTTCTATTGGTTTGAGTGTTTGATTTTCTGATTCAATCGTGAGACGGCTTTGGCCTACCCAAGCCTGAAGAAGTCCACTTCTTAGGTTGAGGTTGACTGCGTGATCATAGATCCAGTCTTGGCCTAAGACAAGAGGTTCGGTCAGATCCTCGTCTTCACACACTAGCACTTTTGCTGGCATGATGACCTCTTGTATGTAGAGGGGAAGATCCACCTCTCCCATACAAGGGGTTTCAACACCTCCTAATCCTATCAGATATGCTTCTAGGGGTTTTACCTCCAATTGCAGCTCCTGGCAATAAGAAAGCCGAACTGCACTTGTGGCTGCTCCTGAATCAATTAAAGCTCTCACGCTTGTTGTGCTGTCTCTTTGTCCTATTTCTAGGGTCACAAAAGGTCGTCGGTCCACTATCTTATGGGTACGTTCACCTGAAGCCTCACACATGGCCATGTGATAGTCTGGAGACTCTTGAGTGTCAGTCACAGGCTGATCCCTCCCTTGTCTCCTCATCTTCATTCGTCTGATACGCTCTAAGGCCTCTGCCTGTGATTCTTCTCGAATTCGTTTTTCCTCCTCTTTACGTTGCTTAGCAGTATTGAGTCGACTTAGCATTTCCTTCGTGAGGGGTTCCTGATACAGCTTGACTCTGCACCCGCTAATATAGTTTGGGAGAACATCCCCCTCTAGAGTGGCTAGTTGTACTGCTCCACTCGTGGAGATCCTATTGATGATCATAGGTCCGTAGCCTCTCTTTTCTAGCTTTCTTGCGTGTTGTTTCAATGTGTAGACTAAAACTAGATCTCCTGCTTTCAAGCCCTTATCCTTCACATGGGCATCAAAGTATGCCTTTTGCCGTTTCTTTGCAGCATAGATGCCTGCTGCTGCTCGTAGCCTCGTCTCACCTAAACGCTCTAGATCAAAGATCCTAGAGGACAACTCGTGTCCATTCCACTCATGCTCTTGTGCTACTCTTAAAGCTGGAATTAGGAAATCTAATGGTAGCACCGCATTTTTTCCGAAGACCATCTGAAATGGGGTGGCATTGAGTACCGTTTTGTAAGCAACTCGGTATGCCCAAACAGCATGATGAAGTTGTTTGTCCCAATCCGAGCGTTTATTATTTACAAGTTTCGTCAATACGTTACATAGGATCTTATTCGTGCTCTCGGCTTGTCCGTTAGCTTGTGGGTGATAGGGTGCAGACTTCTTATGTATCACCATGAATTCTTGAAGGAGATTTTCGATGACCTCATTCAAGAAGTGCGTACCTCTATCACTAACCAACTCTATTGGTAACCCATATCTAGTGAACACATTTTCGAATAAGAACTTAGCCGTCGTTTGAGCATCATTCTTTGTCGTGGCTTTTACTTCCACCCACTTTGTAAGGTAATCTGTAGCTACAATAATATATTCTGCATGGGAGTTTCTAGCTGGGGGATTGATGGGACCTACAAAGTCTATACCCCACTTTGAAAATGCACGTCCTCCCATCATTGGCCTTAAAGGCATTTCATCTTTTCTTATCAGATATTGGGCACGTTGGCATGTGTCACAACTCTTCACATAAGTATGTGCATCCATATGAAGAGTGGGCCACCAAAGTCCTGAAAATAGAATGGTCTTAATTACCCTGTCAGGCCCAAAGTGTCCACCTGCAGTACCGCTGTGTGCCGTTTCTAAGACTTTCAAATAGTCTGATTCATGAATGCACAGTCTTAGGTAACCATCCTTGCCTCTTCGATATAGGTTGTCTCCTACTAAGGCATAGCCTTGAGCCTCTTGCTCCATGCTCCGTTTTCTTGCAAGACTAGCCTGATTGGGTAATGTTCCCGATCTCATGAACTCGACCAATGGAGCACTCCAATCTGGGATTAATGACACGTGATAAAGAGTGGCATGTTCCACTGGGGTTCTCTTCTGGCACACTGAACAATTGTGAATCCACTCTTGTATTTCTTTGTCCATGCTAGGCCAATACACTCCTAAACGTTTCAGAGTGAGCGCATAAATCATCCACATATACTTCTAAGCTCTTCAAAGAGTTCTTGCGAAAGAGCTTAGAAGTATATGTGGATGATTTATGCGCTCATTCCCAAGAAAGAAGTTACCACATCCCTGAGCTCAGGCAAATCTTCAACAAGTGTAGAGATTATCGAGTGTGTCTGAATCCAGAGAAGTGTGTGTTCATGGTACGACAAGGTAAGATCTTAGGACACATTGTTTCTAAGAATGGAATTTCAACAGATGAGGACAAAGTAAGAGCAATAGCAGAGTTGCCCAGACCAAGGAATGTTAAAGAGGTACAAGCCTTTATGGGCCATTGTGGATATTACCGTAGGTTTATCCACATGTATGCCATCATAGCTAAACCTCTTTATGGGTTGTTAACAAATTTTGAGTGGAGCGAGGAATGCGAGACTTCCTTCAACGAGCTGAAGAGACGTTTGTGCACAACACCAATATTGACTACTCCGGATTGGAGCAAACCCTTTCATGTCCATGTAGATGCCTCCAATCATGCAATAGGATGTGTGCTAGCACAACCCACAGGTGAAGGAAACCTAGATTTGCCGATAGCATATGCTAGTAGGCAATTAAATGCAGTTGAACGAAATTACACCACAACGGAGAGAGAAGGCTTAGGCATGGTATATGCTGTGAAGAAGTTTAGACACTATCTATTAGCCAATAAGTTCAAGTTTTTCACTGATCATCAAGCTTTACTATATTTGGTCAATAAACCTTGCAATACAGGCCGCTTAGTAAGATGGTTCCTCTTACTAATGGAATACGACTTTGAAGTTGTTGTCAGGAAAGGTAGAACCCATCTTAGGGCAGACCATCTTTCTCGCATCACTTCAGGAGAGCCACCGCAAGGAGTGTCTGATGAATTGCCCGATGCTTATCTGTTCAATTTAGAAGTTGTTCCTAAATGGGCAAGTAAGTTGGTACCAGTCCTAACCTTCGGGCCTGCAAATAAGAATGTGAAAACAAGCAAAGAGGAAATTGTAAAATCACTAAAGTATCAAATATTGGCCGGAAGTATGTACAAGCAAGATACCGAGGGCGTATTAGCTTGTTGTGTCGAGGACGATGAACATACTAGTTGGTTGCAACAAGCCCATGAGGGATTGCTAGGGAATCACTACTCTAAACAACGAACATTGCAGAATCTGAAACGTTTAGGAGTGTATTGGCCTAGCATGGACAAAGAAATACAAGAGTGGATTCACAATTGTTCAGTGTGCCAGAAGAGAACCCCAGTGGAACATGCCACTCTTTATCACGTGTCATTAATCCCAGATTGGAGTGCTCCATTGGTCGAGTTCATGAGATCGGGAACATTACCCAATCAGGCTAGTCTTGCAAGAAAACGGAGCATGGAGCAAGAGGCTCAAGGCTATGCCTTAGTAGGAGACAACCTATATCGAAGAGGCAAGGATGGTTACCTAAGACTGTGCATTCATGAATCAGACTATTTGAAAGTCTTAGAAACGGCACACAGCGGTACTGCAGGTGGACACTTTGGGCCTGACAGGGTAATTAAGACCATTCTATTTTCAGGACTTTGGTGGCCCACTCTTCATATGGATGCACATACTTATGTGAAGAGTTGTGACACATGCCAACGTGCCCAATATCTGATAAGAAAAGATGAAATGCCTTTAAGGCCAATGATGGGAGGACGTGCATTTTCAAAGTGGGGTATAGACTTTGTAGGTCCCATCAATCCCCCAGCTAGAAACTCCCATGCAGAATATATTATTGTAGCTACAGATTACCTTACAAAGTGGGTGGAAGTAAAAGCCACGACAAAGAGTCATATGCTTCTCCTATAATGGCCTCTCTCTTAGGCATTCGTACCAAAATTTTTCGATCTTCCACTTCATATTTCTTGAAATTTTCTGGTACTTCAAACAATGATTCTTCCTCTTCTTGTTTCACTGCTTTTCTTTTCTTTTTCTTTTGACCTCCTTCACTTCCTTTCTTTGAATTTATCGTTTTAATACTCGCAAGGGGTTCTTCTTCTTTTTGGGTTAACACTCCTATGTCTTCTAAGTAGTGTTCCTCTGAGTCAAAGTAAGTATCCATCACAATGGATTCTAGATCATCGTCATTCTCTTCTTCTTCTATGAACTCACTAGGATCACATTCTTCCAACAAGGGCTGACACATGAACACTGAAATATCATAACCCTCCTCATCACAATGGGGTGTCCATTGTTCCTCATTGACTGCAATGTCCATGGTAGCTAAGATTTCTGCCCAACCATGAGGCTCAAATTCCTCATCTGGAAATATCATCGGTGTATAGGCTGGGTCTTTTACTGGTCTATCTCCTGGGGGAGTTCCTTCTTCTCTCGCTTTTAGGTGCTTTTCCTCTTCCTCCGCGACCTTGCACATCCACAAGTGAGTATCTTCATGCAGCCAGGATGGTTCAGGTGAACTTCCAGAATGCACGGAGATAGAATCTTCTTCCTCTTTGTGGATAGGATTCCACTGTAGGGGTGGTACATCTCTGAAGGTGTAATCCTTCAGATTGACCTTGGTGGTGACCCCTAAGTGCTGTAAGTACAAGGAGTTGGTTCCCCAATCCTGTACTATTTGCAATTGTCGTAGAAAGGGTCTTCCTAGGATCATCTCGTAAACATTATTTTTCTCAAAGTCACATATAGCAAATGTATGTTCAAACTCTACACCACAAGTGGTTAGAGTTATCCCTTCAAGCAATCCGAGAGGTCTTTCAAAATGACCATCTGCCATTTGAAGTTTCATTCTCGTTGGTCTTAAGGTGGGTTTGCCCCATTGCTTCCACAAGGAAGTGGTCGCAATAGCAACACCAGCACCCGAATCCACAATTGCTTTGGTTGTGTAACCTTGGTAGGTGATCGGAAGATAAGTGTTACCTTCTTCACCTTCGCTCATGTCTCCTATCTTGTCGAGAGGTATCTCGGGAACTTTTTGCTTAGAGCCTACTTTTGGTATATTGGATTCAAGTTCTGGAACCTGATCCTTCACATGATTCCAGAGCTCCGGTTTTGCCTTGAGCAGCTCCTCTACAGTGAGATGACATTGAACCTTAGTGTTCTTCACAACATCAGTGTTCCTTGGAATCACTGAGTCTTCATTTCTCACCAATATTGTGGGAGCTCTGATCTGGAGAGATTCAGATTCCCATCGGCCTGTGAAATGAGGCAACTCTTGTAAAGAATTAGATTCAAAATCTAATCTCTCATCCTCTTGTTGCTCTGTTTGATCTCCATAGATAGACGGAATGTCTTGGGGAAATTGATCACGAAGATCATCAATCTCAGGAATAGGAGGGGAATCACCCTTCTCCTTGGCCCATTTCTCTTCTTGTATTTCCCGCAAGAACTCTTGAGAGTACTGTTGAATTGAAGGAGGTATTCCAGCATCCGTGGAACTAGGAACATAAGCTCCCCTTGGTGGTGAGCTTCCTCTTTCAACAACTGGTTGAGCCTGTGGAGGTAAAGAAACTTGTGATTTGTTTACCAACTGCTCTAATCTTTCTAGCAAGCCTTGGAAATGCAAATCCGGCTTGACAGAGTTTGTATGATTGAACTTTTGACTAGTCTCAAGTATAGCTTGAGCTTGTTCTACCATTTTCATGCACATTTTCATCCGTTCAATCTCTAAATCTGCTCTAGGGTAACTCTTGTCTAGGTTTGCAGCTGTTGGCCCTTCTTGAAGTCGAGCCTGGTAGGCCTGAACATCATGTCCAAGCCTTCAGGAGTGGGGTCAGCTAATACTGATCCTACTCGGGGTGGTGGGTGGGTTACGTGGGGTGTATTAGAGGGTGGAGGAATGGAGGGTGATGGGGATGGTAGTGGTGGAAGTGTGTGGGAGTGCGGTTGAGATGTGATCTCTGTGATTTTTGCCTTGGTTTCTCTCAAGCTTTCTTCAAGTTCGTTTATCTTTTTTGCCCATTGCCTTTTCATTCTTTCACGACTATCCTTCCAGGCTCTAGTCCTCTTTTTGGTTATGCTCTCTGTTTCACTCACCTCGGGGCTCTTTTCGGGACCAACACCTTGGTGTTGTTGAAGTGCCTGGGCTCTTGTGATCACGTGCACAGGTGCAGTGGAAGTCACACTCCCTGTGGAGTCTACAACTAACCCAACAACATTGATAGGAGTGATTTTAGGCATGTGATTAGGGTTCTTTGGGCAATCTCGTAGGAGATGTTCTTTCCCGCAGTCTTGACAGAAACCCTGAATGGTTACTGGTTGAGGTTGTGTAGGGACAGGCAGTGGACAATCACGTACAAGGTGATCTCCCTGACATCTGAAGCATGGTCCTCTAGGAAATGGGGTTCGTACCTGCCTAGGTTGAGGTCTAGAGTTGGGGTTTGTGTACATGACATTAGCATACTCAGGTTCCCCACTATTTTCACTTGGGTCCTCATAATAGTATGACTCGTTATGCTCGGGTGACTGCATGTAGTAAGCCTGTGGGCTATCCATATGTGTGGAGTCAAAACTATGGTCACTTGGATCACTGTCTGATAGCAATGGGGTGACTGGGACTATGGCTCTATTCGGATTTTCTTCAGTAGATGCATATTTCACTGGGATCACATTGGTGGGAGCAGGGGGTTGCTGTACTAGGACTGGTTGAGGTCTCTGCTGCCCTTGGTAAGGTGGCTGATAAGTTTGCTGTGGTCTGTTGTATTGTTGTGGTGGGTACTGATTCTGGTATCTAACATGTTGTGGATATGGCTGAGGATAATTTTGCCTAACAGTTTGTTTGTTATATGGGCAGTCTTGTGCAGTGTGGTTGGTGTACCTGCGCTCTATGGTGCAGTACTGGCTACTAGGATTCGCCTGGGGTTGGGCCATAATGGGACATACACTTGCCATATGTTCACCGCCACAATTGTAACACCGCTTAACTGGGGCAAATCTCGGAATTTGCTTGTTAGAGACACCTAGTTTTTGGGCTACCTTCTCTGCAAGTTCCTCGATGGATGTGGATTGACCAGATGTCAGGTTACTAGAGCTATCAAAATCCTTATAGATTTTTGATAGTTCTAATTCCTCACCTAGATTGTCCTCAATGTCTATGCACATGCGCACGCACTCTTCTATCGTTCTGGGGTCCTTCAGGTACACATATGACCTGAGCTTAGTGCTCAACAATCCGTCTAGGAACAAGGCCACTTGTTTGGCTGGTGTGGGTAACTCCGGCATCGGGCATCTCTCCAGGTACTGTCTAAATCTTCTTCCAGCTAGTCTGACCGTCTCTTGAGGTGTTTGTTTGAAGCTATGAATTAGTGAGGAGGTGTTATGCCTGATTCCACTCTTAGAAAACTCAACAATAAATGCCTCTAAGAGCTGGTCTATGTTTCTGAAACGCCTCTCATTTAGTGGTTGAAACCACGTAAGGGCAGTGGTCCTAAGGGTTAGACCAAAAGCATTATATTGTGTGAATAGGTCCTCTACTTGTTCAGCTTTCAATACTTGCCGAAATTCTGCCACATGGTCATAAGGGTCTCCCGTGCCATCGAAGTAATTCTTCATGGACTTCACCAGTTAAGTTGGTCGCAGGGTCCTAGTGTGTTCTCTCGGCCTTGGCAAAGGAAAATCATCAATATTCCTTTGATTCCATGGGGTTCTATGTCTCTCAGGTTCCACTCTATTCCTTTCTGTTCCCGTTCTTTCTCTTCCCAGGGAGTTGGCAAAACTTACCTCAGGTTTGTCTCTACTTCTATCTCTTTGAGCTCCATGAGCTTGGGAGGTCCCAGCTCCTTGATGACTGTATGACACATTAGTCCGAGGTTGGGGAAAAACAAATTCGCCCTTCCATGTGTAGGCATGTCTGCCATGCTCAGTGACCACGAAGATTCTCTCTGATGCATTGTCTAGGTAGGTTACTTGGCCTGGGCTATCAGGGTCTTTAAACTCATAGATTGTGAGGGCACTCACTTCCTGAGGTTGAGAAGATTTATATCTCCAAAAAGCCTCATCGGTTTCTCGGTTTAAAAGCAGATCTATGCTTTTATTATCCTGTGGAATCCACTCTGGAGTCATGATTCTGGTCAAGACAGATTTACCACGGGGAGTTCTTGGCTCTCTCTCTAAGTTCCCTTGCTCTATATCACCCATGTCGGTCTCTGCAATCACATTTCCAAACTCGTCTGTTCTATCAGGAAGAGTGGTGACTACATAAATAGTCCCCTCTTTATCTAGGTATGCTCCATTCTCAAACTTGACTACTGGGTGGTCTAATCCATGGGGTTGATCGGGGTTCTTAATCTGGACCACCGATCTTCTCAGCCCGTCTTCGTAGATGCGAGCACCTAGACGATTCGTCCTGATATATTCCAATTGAGTCTTGTATGGTCCTTCTGGTTTTTCTAGATAAGCCAATCCTGAACTACCTACTGGTCTCTCCATGTGATAGGACATCTCAGAATCACTTGTTTCTGATCTGGGAGTGTATGGGTAATCACTCAACTGTTGGGCCCAAGACCTGGCAGTGTGATTGACACTAGCTTCAGAAGATCTGAGGCTTTGTCTGTCTCGGCCTAAGTGTCTGCCTGATCTAAGGTTCATATGCCTGATTTATCTACCCCCTGGGACCCAAGCACACTCTCGTTGCAGGTTAATTTTGCACCAATCACTTTGTTCTTTTGAGTTGAATATTATGTTTATGGTCTTGTCTGAAATCGTGTCGTCAGGAGTACTTAAGTGAATTTCCGCACTTGATAAGTGATCGATTCTCGTTTACCTTTTTTCCCTTAGGGTTTTCGCACTTAAGACCTATTTACTTCTTGCACTTGGTTGATTAATACTCTTGGACTTGATTCGTGCCTAACGTTGCCCTAATTAATTACCACACCTAAGTCGTACTTAGCCTAGGCTAGGAATTGATAAAGGAGGGTGGAGAGATCTTCCAACCTCAATTAGCTGGTTGACCAGACTACTACACAAGCCCAGGAAGCCTTCTCCCAAGCTTGATACTCACCCTTGCTAGCTTGCTTTGGATTGCCTTGAGTGCACACAAAGTTCCTGCAAAAACTCACCAGTTAGTATAGCTTTATTACCACAAGTAATTGGAAGACACACATCAATATTTTCAGTCCCCCTGGAGTAACTCACTATACCCCCTGAATCTGAGGACCACTTAGTTCCACCTAAAGGTCAACTTAAAAATGCATGTTCTAAAACTCCGCGTATGATTCTTACAAAAACCAGTCAAGGTCCACGTAGGATTCTCAACGAGCTTTCCAACGAGACCAAAATCTCATCAATCGGAGTTCGTATGGTCAAGTTATAACCATTCAGGCACTAAAGGGTCAAGACAGGCTCTCAGGGTTCAGGAGATCCCTCTCTGGTTTCTAGGCCTTTTGCCCACTTCCAAGGTTCTAAAGTTATACCAAGGTGCCTAAAATTAAGCTCAACCACCCCTTCCAATCACTCAAAAAATATCCCTAAATTTTCATGCGTTAAAGGCCGTGTATCGCGATAGGTCGGGTCGAGGTGTCGCGATAGGTCGAAGTGTCGCGATAGCTCGTGAAGTGTCGCGATAGGTCGAAGTGTCGCGATAGGTCGGGTCGAGGTGTCGCGATAGGTCGTGAGGTGTCGCGATAGGTCGAGGTGTTGCGATAGCTCGTGAGGTGTCGCGATAGGTCGAAGTGTCGCGATAGCTCGTGAGGTGTCGCGATAGCTCGTGAGGTGTCCCGATAGCTCGTGAGGTGTCGCGATAGCTCGTGAGGTGTCGCGATAGCTCGTGAGGTGTCACGATAGGTCGAAAGTGTCGCGATAGCTCGTGAGGTGTCGCGATAGGTCGAAGTGTCGCGATAGCTCGTGAGGTGTCGCGATAGGTCGTGAGGTGTCGCGATAGGTCGTGAGGTGTCGCGATAGCTCGGGATATGGTGAATTTTTCTGTTCTGTCTAGTGATCCTGGGAGCTCTAGGCCTGCGCAGTGTCGTGGTGCACTCAGAATCGTGATTGGGTGAAATTTTCGGAGTGTCGCGATAGCTCGAGCTCAACGCCTCGGGGACTGTGCAGACAAATTCTGTACCTGTTGAGCTTGCTGGAGATGATGATGGAGCTGCCACCTGCAAGAAACATGCAAAAAAACACACAAAGACAAGCACACACACTCGCTCTCTCTCAAACTCGCACACAACAAATGAGGGAATGATAAGGAAGAGGGAATATGTAGTGGAGAAGGAGGTGAAGATGAAGATGGAGATGGAGAAAAATCAGAAATTTACCTACTACTTACCATTCCAACGCGTCCTCTCTACGTCTTACCATCACACGCTCGTCCTCAAAGCTCGATCCCCGGCAACGGCGCCAAAATTTGGTGTAGCTCAGTGATGATTAGCACCTCCTTTAATGTCAATCCGGGAAGACGTGAGGATGGTATGAAGACCAAGAGCAAGTGGAAGCACAAATGCGTGAGTGAGAAGCACACAAGCATGCACACACATACACGCACACGCGCACACACAGCAAGAACAAAGAGAGTAAGACAATGGAATCACTTCTATTGCAACCAAGTTCTCATACAAGCTCAACTACAAAAAAAAAACTACTCAAAAATGAGCTCTCTAGCTCTATTTATAGTTTTTGACTAGCTTTGGCCCTGTCCAGACCTAGTGTCCGGCCTAGTTAAAAATTAGGTTCCAGGGCTTATTTGAGGGCTCAAACGAGATCTAAAAATTATGAAAATTGGCAGGCAACTACTTCTAAGGCTCTCCAAGCTCGAGGACTCCTCGGCTTGTACAAAATGGAGCTACAAAAAGGTGAAATGATATTTACAAGGGTTTTTAGTGATGAGAATCACTTAAAAATGATGTAAGGGTTTTGAAAAAAAATGAAGGGTTGCCTTAGTGCTAGATCTGCATGTGTGTCCGTACTTGCTTCTTCCCGTATACTGTCAACACACCAGCACAAGCACCCACAGTCACACCCATATTCACAGTCACCGCACTGGACACGTCCAATGACATGGACATCTCACCACCCACTGCACCATCACTCACTTCGCTCACAACACAAACATATTTAGGCACCTCACAATTTTCCACAATCACCACAGCATCCACCTTCCCACCCCCATTCCCCGTTCCCTTTGCATCTACACCCACTGCATCTTCATTTAGCACCCCATTAATACTATCACCCACTGTAGATAATGCATTTCGACAGATGTTCATGTGTATGACGCAAGTAAGAGATGAGTTCACATCTCTTGGTGATAATTATCAGCAGCTGCAAAGGACAACCAATGACTTACAGTCGCAGCTTAATTTATTGTCTATTGAGAATGCCTCTTTGAACACCCAATACCAGGAATTACGCGAGGCATATCACAAATTGGAACTAGAAAGCGAAGAAAAGACCAAAGAAGCCACTGCTGACCTGGATAACTTATTAAGAGCCCAGACAATGCGCAACGCAACATTAACGAGAAATATGGGCTTACTACGAAGACACCTAGCAGCAGCCAAGGAAGAAAACCAGCGCTTACAGGACCAGAATCGAGAAAACTTAGAAGCAGCCCTAGACCATCCAGACCAACCACTCAGTCCTAGTCGGTTCAAAGCCATTCCCTCAGACTCGATGAGGATTCTGCTAGAAGATCATGTAAGATTGCTAGATGAATACGACCGCATGAACGAGGAGTTGCAGAAACTCAAAGAAGATCATAAATTACTCCAGTTACGAGCACCGGCACCAAGACATACCAGCACCTGTGGACCCCTCTCCTGATATCTTAGAGGAACTCAACGCATTACGGGCCCAGGTAGTAAACCTTGAAGCAAGGATTGCAGTATATGAAGCACCACCAAGGCCAGATTCCCCACCTGAGCTACCAGCTGAGGAAGAAACTGTCACCATCCCGGTGGAGGAAACATTTGAAGAGGCGTACGAGCCACAACCCATCCCAAGCGGACGCGTCACGGCCGAAGGCCAGATGACTTACGAACTCCCGACTCCCGCGTGGATGAAGACTATTGAGGAACTTGGGACAACACACTCAGCTAGAGTAGAGGCACAATTACATGCCATGGCGATGATAGAAGAAAGAATTTTACAGTCTCCATTCTTTGCTCATTTGGCCCCGTGACGATACATATCTGGGCATGAGCTACAGTATAAACCGTATTTTATGTTAATGGCTGAATACCAGTTAGCCATTGAGAAAGTGACAGGTAAGAAACCATCGCATGCAACTCAATTCGAGGAGGACGATCTACCACTCGATGCACAGCAAGGAGAGATCTATCAACCAGAGTGGCGAAAAGATTTACTACAGAAATATCCAGAAATGATGAGTACATGGGTAAAGGCACCTTTGCACTTAAAGTACAACCCATGTTGGGGACCAGTACCACGATGCCGCTCCTGGACAGCCTTTGCTATTAAGGTACAAAACAATAAGCAGTGTCAGGACTGGTTGAATTACCCCTATTTTAAGCCACCCATCGAGTTACCAACTGTAGGCTACATGATGGCTACAATTCGCCACTGGCTCCCTAGATTAAAGCATATGGACGATATAGCAGCGCATATGACTGTCAAAATCTTTGACATGATGCAAATGATTTTTAAAGTCTTCCGACGCGTCAAGGCACCTCATATAAACACCCCGGGCTTTGAGCATGGCAATTTCGACCTAGTATATGATATGAGTACAACGCCATCGCTACGGGTGTGTTATGCCTGGCATTGCAGAATAAAGTACCTACCGGCGTGCTACAAGCAGACATTCGAAGAGATGTTCACAACCGGCTTCTGGGAATACCATTCCGAGGTATTCATAACCAGGCCTACACATTTATTACACTTATTTGCCTGTGAACGAATGGTCTATTCAACACACTATCAGCTCCCGCCACCAGAAGAACCGCAACCAATAGACTGGGAGAAACTCGAGGCCGATCTGGCCCGAGGCATTCGTATCTCCGAGCACACCCTCGCTCAAGACCTCCTACAGAACTATATTCGGCAGACCTTACAACAAGGTTCTGTCAGGGACGACAGAAGCGAGAGGGAGGGGGGTGTTGGAAGCAGCCAGCGGCATAGACGACGCGGAAGCATGTAACAACGGAGCAAGGAGCCAGTCGAATCTTTTTTCAAAGAATTATGTTTTCAAATACTTTCCAAAAACCTCCAACAGTGATTTTTATCACTATTGTAACATATGTAACATAGAAAAACCCTTTTCTTAATTTCTCGCTCCATTTTGTGCAAGCCGATGAGTCCTCGAGCTTGAGGAGCTTAGGTAGAACAAGCGTATCAATTTTCGTTATTTTTAGACACCGTTTACCCTTCCAAATAGCATCTAGGACCTAATTTTTAACTATGCCGGTCACTAGATGTGAAACCGGTCAAAACTAGTCTAGAAACTATAAAAAGAGCTAGAGAGCTCATTTTTGAGGTTAGCTTGTTTGAGGTTAGAGTTCTTTTGAGCTTGTAATAGTGTTCTTGAGTAATAGAGTTGATTTCTCACCTTCCATTGTGTCTTGCTTGTCTCTTCGTAGTGTGTGTGTATGTGTATGTGCATTTCTATGCTTCTCACCTTCACTCTCACTTCATCTCACATTCACGATCTTCATATCACTCCTATCTCTTCCGCGGATTGACAATTAAGGAGGTGAAGCTTCTTAACGTGGTACTTACCATTGTGCTAGAGCAACAGGTAGCATAGTTCAAGATTCCAAACTAGACTTTGGTATCTTGTAATGTCTTCAATTAGTTCTCCTTCATGAGCACTTAATCTATGATTGACCTTCATGCAACCTTACTGTCTTGAATTTTCAACTTTCTAAGCATGTCCTTAATGTACTTCCTTTGTGCAAGGAACATTCCTTGATTTGTGTAGACCACTTCCAATGCAAGAAAATAAGTGAGCAATCCAAGATCACTTATCTTGAATTCTTCTTTCATTAGGGCTTTAATCTTCTTGATTCCATCAACATCATCACCTATAAGAATGATGTCATCTACATACACACACAAGTATATAACTTCATATTTACTTTTCTTAATGAAAATTGAAGAATTAGCCTTGCTTAGTTTGAATCCTTTATCTTGCAAGAATGTAACAAGTCTATGGTTCCAAGCTCTAGGAGCTTCCTTTAGTCCATAAAGAGATTTCTTGAATTTGCATACATACTCAAGGTGAGATTCATCTATAAATCCAGGAGCTTGTGCCATATACACTTCCTCTGAAATCCAACCATTCAAGAATGCCTTTTGGACATCCATCTGATAGATGTTCCGATTCCTTGAAGTAGCTTTACTCATGTGAACTCTCATTGTTGGCATCTTTGCCATGGGAGAGAAAGTCTCCTCGCAATCCATGCCTTGGGTTTGAGCAAACCCTTTACTCACAAGCCTTGCTTTATACTTGTTTATTGAACCATCTAAATTCCTTTTTACCTTATAGATCCACCTAGATCCTATGACCTTCATGGATGGCTTCTTGGGAACTAGGTCCCATGTTTGATTCTCGTGGAGGGCTTCTATCTCTTTCTCCATTGCTTCTTTCCACTTTGATTTCTTGTTGGCTTCTTCAAATGTTGATGGCTCCTTTGAGTTGATATCATGAGCAATATAGATTGAATGTTTAGTGACTAGAGAGGTGTCAAATCCATACCTTTCTGGCTTCTTCTTTTCCCTAGTTGATCTCCTTATTGTTTGTTGAGAAGATTTTGCAATATCTCTCAACTTTGGCATCTTCTTCTTTCCTTTCTTACTCCATGCCTTAATGTTCCTCTTTGGTATCTTCTAATCATTATATGAATCACTTTTATCTTCATGTAGTTGATCATTCACCTTTTAAATGATGGAAAGTCCTCCTCTAGGTCATAAGGTAGCTTGACTTTCTTGCAATTATCTTTAACTCAAGAGTTGTTCTCATCAAAGAAAACATCTCTTCTAACAATAAAGCCCCTTTAGTACTTGGATTATACAAACTATGCCATTTTTTAATTAGATCATATCCAATGAATACACATTTCTCCACCTTATGATCCAATTTACCTCTGATTTGTGATGGAACATGTGCATAGGCTATGCATCCAAATATCCTACAATGATCAAAGTTAAGTCTTCTTCGATTCCAAGCTTCATAGGGTGTCATTCCATCTAATGCCTTTGATGGGAATCTATTAATGAGATAGGTGATTGTAGAACCTTTGCCCCATAGATAATTGGGTAATTTCTTCTCATTAAGCATGGACCTTGTAGCTTCAACTATGGTCCTATTTCATCTCTTTTCCACTCCATTTTTCTCTAGAGTGTACCTCGGGATGATCTCTCTCTTGATGCTTCTATCTTGGAGATAGGCATCAAATTCATGGGAGAAGTATTCTCCCCCTCCATCTGACCTTAGCCTCTTTAATGTTTTTCCTGTTTGATTTTCAACAAGAGCAAGATATTTCTTGAAAAAATTAAATACTTCATCCTTGTGCTTCATAAAATATAGGATGGTCCATCTGTTACAATCATCAATAAAAGATACATAGTACCTAGATCTTGAAATTGATGGTTCTTTGCTAGGTTCCCAAACATTTGTGTGGACTAGCTCCAATAGGTCACCATGGATGTAACCTTTCTTCATAAAGGGTGTCTATGTGACTTCCCAAATTGACAAGCAATGCATTTGTATATCATGTGTTGCTTGGATATATTAGGTAGCACACTATGATTGCTGCATATTTTCTTGAATCTTCTTTCATCAATGTGAGCTAATCTTTTGTACCACATCTCTGATTCTGATAGGGTTTGTCCTCCATAATTGAATAGAGATATATTTCTAGTATCTTGCAATTCAAATGTAATGATTCTACCTTACTTTTCTCCCTTTGAAATTCTCTTGAATCCTTGTTGAGAGTCTTCCACAAATGCTCCATTCCTTCTGAACCTTACCTGCAATCCTTACTCTACAATTTTTCCAACACTTATCAAGTTCTTGGTTATGGTAGGTACATATAATACCTTACTGAGTATATTCATATTTCCATCTAGAGTCTTCACATTTCCAATCTTTTCAGCTGAGTTCCTAGTGTCATCTCTTGTTTGAACCTCATGTCTATTCTTTGGATCTTCCAAGTTTGATAGTAAAGCCACATTCCCTGCTACATAATTGGAACAACTAGAATCTATATAGAATGCATGCACATCTACTTCACCTTGCTTCATGGTCATGTTCATCAAGAAAGTGCTTTTGAGTGTGGTGAATTTCATCTAGATTTGGTTCTTCCTTGACCTAGTGCTTGAAGAGAAGAATGCTTCAATAGCATTACATGTCTCTTGTGATGTCTTATGATTCCTAATGTGTGGAAGTAAGAAATCAGAAATGGAGCTGAGAATATAAGACTTGGATAAAGCATCCTTTGAGCACCATGTTGTGAACCTTTCTTGTTCTTCTTGAGTAGGTTGACCTTTGCTTTTGAGTATTGGCATCAACTCATCTCTAGATATGTAGCCATAGAGATTTCTACCTTGAAGATATGCTTCCATTCTAAGTGACCAAGCAAAGTAATTACCTTGATCCAATTTGTCAATAGATGATGGGAATCCATCTCCCATGTTGAGTTTAGAATAGCTCTGATACCACTGTGAGGAGATGGTAGGACTTACTCCAAAGATGAGGTGCTATTGCACAAATCTTGCTCTACACCTGCCCATGTAGCTTCAGATTACCTTTGTAGAAACCATTAGCTTCCAAAAAATGCATTTGGATCAATTTGTGGCTAGATTCCTCTCAGAAAAATACTTAGTGCTCAGTCACTGATTACAATTGATGCTGGAGCTTTTAGACATAGCCAAATGAATACATGACCTCACTGTTAGAATTTATCTCACTAATTAAGGATGATTACATGATGAGAAATGATATTAGAAGTTGGGGGTGTAGTCCCAACGTTTAAGGAAGATGATAGTGAGCAGACATAGGTAACTTGCAGAGATTGTTTCTTACAATCTAATGAAGTAAATGATATAAAACTTGATAGTGATAAGTAGACAATTCATGCTACCTATTCAAAGTTGAATCACATCAAACGGATGAGTATATGTAGATAACTTGACTGATCAAAATCATTGAAATGAAGACTTTGCAACAGACAACAGTACTCAGAAAATGACTTGCACTAAATGAATCAAATGTATGTAATTATGAAAGTATGATAGAAAGGTGATGATGTAGGCTTACTCATACATATGTAGTGTAGCCAGAATCTTGAATCTCAATGACTCCTTCTTCTCTGCCAATCCCCATGACTAAAAGTGATGTAGTTTTATAGTCATAGAATGATTTTGAATTTTGAATCTGCCACCTAAAAGTGTTCTTACCTTTTTGGCAGTGATTCATTTGATTCTAACCACTTAGGTGGGTGTGACATACAAATTGTAAAGCTACAAGATTCCTCCAAACAATCTATTTTACTTTTATCTAAAGAGTTAAACTCCATGCTTTTACAAGAGGTGTTCACATATGCTCTCCGAGTAATAAAAACTTATGTGAGATAAACTTTTTATGTTTGGTCAAGCATCAAGGCTTGCCAAATGTACTAACATGAAGAGCCCTCATTGTATGAGGAAGCTAAGAAGAAGCCAAAATGAAAGCATACCATGGAAAAAGAAATTGAAGCTTTGTAGGAAAACAACACTTCGGACCTGGTTCCCAAGACACCTCCATGGATTTCATTGGATACATATGGATCTATAAAGTAGAGATGAATTCTTATGGAACCATCAATAGGTATAAGGCTAGGTTAGTAGCCAAAGGTTATGTTCATATCTCAAGGCATTCATGATGAGGAGACATCTTGTGGCAGAAATTCTTGAAATCAAGCTACTTATGAGTATTGTAGCTACCAAGAATTGGAAGGTATATTAGATGGATGTGAAGAATGCATTTCTCAATGTATGGATCTCATAAGAGTTACACATGGCTCAACCCCTTGCTTTTGAAGAATCACACTACCTTGAACATGTGTGCATATTAAGGAGAGCCTTATATGGGCTAAAGCAACCGCCAAGAGCTTGGAATCATAGACTTGTAACCTACTTTTTAGGATAAATATTATTGTCTTCCTTATCAAAAGTATCACACTTTAGGCACACGAATCACTAAAAAAGCTTATCTCTAGCTATACTTACCTTCAAAATAAGAAATACTTTCAAATATTATAGAAATATTCATATTGTGTGAGAGGATGGAATAGATTGTGAATGTCGTGATCTTTGAATAATAAATCTTTGATTAGTCCATTGACAAAGAATGGGCCAAGGTATTAGCGTACTTCCCATAACAACAAATTAAAGTGTTTGAAGTTGTTATTCTGCAACAACCTAAGGATTACGACCACCACATGCTAGAGAGATGACTCTCCTCCCAACCAAATGCCTCTATATATAGCTCTCTCCAGGGGACTGCCTTCTTGGGCATGTGGATACTAACCATCCATGTGTCATCCATGTAACTACATGTGCACCAAGTGTCCCAGTTAACCAGAGTTAACTCAAGTGGATGCTTCTAGAAGGCTCTACAGCTCTTTGGGCAAAAGACTCTTCGCATGTATCCCATGGGGGTTGAACCCAAGACCTGCTCCTTCACACCCTTGAGGCTTAACCACTAGGCTAAGTGGATTACTTGGTTAGAAGAGTAACTCTAGTAAGTCTAGACTCGAGTTCTTTGGTCATACACATGGGTGACCAAACAGTGTCCGATTTCAAATCTATCTGAACCGGCCGGACCCCTAGATCATAAACTTACTTTATTACATTCTTCCCCCCTTGGAAAATATTTTCGTCCTCAAAAATAGAGCTATATACATATTGTAGGCAACCCCCGAGCCTCATGTTGTAAAACTCAAAGAACATGGTCATGTTCTAAAACTGGAAGAACATGTCTCATCTCTGTGGTGGCATCCCTGCCCAAATGATTCAAAACACTATCTCGCTTTGCACTTTGATACACTAGTCAAAGTACAAAGTAGTGAATGAATAATAAGGGTGGATCTAAAATCATCCCTGACCAATTCACAGTTTCTCCATGTGCGATCTAGGGACAAACATGTGAACTGGGTGGATTCAAATTACTAGTCAATCAAAGAAGACTTAACTTTGATCATTGTAGGATACTTTGATGCATAGCCTATGCACATGTTCCATCACAAATCAGATGTAAATTGGATCATAAGGTAGAGAAATGTGTATTCATTGGATATGATCTAATTAAAAAATGGAATCGTTTGTATAATCAAAGTACTAAAGGCTTTATTGTTAGAAGAGATGTTTTCTTTGATGAGAACAACTCTTGAGTTAAAGATAATTGCAAGAAAGTCAAGCTACCTTATGACCTAGAGGAGGACGTTCCATCATTAAAAAGGTGAATGATCAACTACATTAAGATAAAAGTGATTTGTATGATGATTAGAAGACACCAAAGAGGAACATTAAGGCATGGAGCAAGAAAGGAAAAAAGAAGATGCAAGAGTTGAGAGATATTGCAGAATCTTCTCAACAAACAATAAGGAGATCAACTAGGGAAAAGAAGAAGCCAGAAAGGTATGGATTTGACACCTCTCTAGTCACTAAACATTCAATCTATATTGCTCATGATATCAACTCAAAGGAGCCATCAACATTTGAAGAAGCCAACAAGAAATCAGAGTGGAGAGAAGCAATGGAGAAAGAGATAGAAGCCCTCCACGAGAATCAAACATGGGGCCTAGTTCCCAAGAAGCCATCCATGAAGATCATAGGATCTAGATGGATCTATAAGGTAAAAAGGAATTTAGATGGTTCAATAAACAAGTATAAAGCAAGGCTTGTGAGTAAAGGGTTTGCTCAAACCCAAGGCATGGACTGCGAGGAGACTTTCTCTCCCATGGCAAAGATGCCAACAATGAGAGTTCACATGACTAAAGCTACTTCAAGGAATCGGAACATCTATCAGATGGATGTCAAAAAGGCATTCTTGAATGGTTGGATTTCAGAGGAAGTGTATATGGCACAAACTCCTAGATCTATACATGAATCTCACCCTGAGTATGTATGCAAATTCAAGAAAGCTCTTTATGGACTAAAGGAAGCTCCTAGAGCTTGGAACCATAGACTTGTTACATTCTTGCAAGATAAAGGATTCAAACTAAGAAAGGCTAATTTTTCACTTTTCATTAAGAAAAGTAAATATGAAGTTATATACTTGTGTGTGTATGTAGATGACATCATTCCTATAGGTGATGATGTTGATGGAATCAAGAAGATTAAAGCCCTAATGAAAGAAGAGTTCAAGATAAGTGATATTGGATTGCTCACTTATTTTCTTGCATCGGAAGTGGTCTACACAAATCAAGGAATGTTCCTTGCGCAAAGGAAGTACATTAAGGACATGCTTAGAAAGTTGAAAATACAAGATAGTAAGGTTTCAGGTACTCCCATGGAGGTCAATCATAGATTAAGTGCTCATGAAGGAGAACTAATTGAAGACATTACAAGCTACCAAAGTCTAGTTTGGAAGCTTGAACTATGCTACCCTAACTAGTGTGGACATTTGCTATGGAGTAAGTGTGCTTAGCCAATTCATGCACACTCCTAGGAAACCTCACATGGATGTATGCAAAAGGATATTGAATTATTTGAAGGGAACACTTAATGAAGGTTTATATTATCCTTACACATCTTATTTGAATGTCAAGCTATTCACTGATGTAGATTAGGCAGGTTCAAAAAATGATAGGAGAAGTACATTTGGATATCTATCATTTGTAGGTAAAAAGCTTATTTCTTGGTCTTTAAAGGAGCAACCTACTGTAATTCTTTCCTCAATTGAAGCTGAATATAGAGGGTTGGCAAATATAACACAACAAGAAATGTGGATCAAAACCCTATACATAGATTTAGGGTTGGATTTTCACACTACATTTATATTTGGAGACAGCATGAGATCACTTCATTTAGCTACTAATCCTATCTTTCATGCTCAGGCTAAGGATATAGAAGTCCATTATCATTTTTGTAGAGAAAAGATTGCTAGCAAGGAGATACAATTGTCCTATGTATCTACACATATGCAATGTGCAGACATGATGACCAAATCATTGGATGGAGGCAAGATCAACATGTTCAAATCCATGATTGGACTACAGGAAATACCTACAGATTGAAGACTCAAGAATTTTAGGCTTGAGGGGGAGCTGTTGGTACATTTGGAAAGCCTCGATTCTTGACCAAACATCAAAAGTTTATCTCACATAAGTTTTTGATCACTCATAGAGCATATGTGAACACCTCTTGTAAAAGTATAGAGTTTAACTCTTTAGATAAAAGTAAAATAGATTGATTGGAGTAATCTCGTAGCTTTAAGAGTTGTATGTCACACCTACCTAAGTGCTTAGAATCAAATCAAACACTACCAAAATTTTAGGAACACTTTTAGGTGGCAAATTCAAAATTCAAACTCATTCTATGACTATAAAACTACATCACTCTTAGTGGTGGATATGAGCAGAGAAGAAGGCATCATTGAGCTTCATGATTGTGGGTACACTAAGCCTACAAACGTATGAGTAAGCCTACATCATCTCTCTTGTATCATACTTTCATAATTACATACATTTGATTCATTTAGTGCCCATCCTTTTCTGAGTACTATTGGCTGGTTCAAAGTCTTCATTTTAGTGATTTTGATCAGTCAACTTCTCTATGTATAATCATCCATTTTATGTGATTTAACTTGGAATATGTAGTTTCAATTTTCTAAGTATGAAGTATCAATTTTCATATCATTTAGTTTGGTAGATTGTAAGAAAAATTCCATGCAAGCAACCCAGGTCCGCTCACTATCATCTTCCTAAAAAGTCGTGATTACAGTCCCAACTTCTTAATATCATTTCTCATCACGTACTCATCCTAAATTAGTGAAATAACTTCTAGTAGTGAGCTAAGGTCCACATTTGACTATGTCTAAAAGATCTCGGGTCAAACGTAATTAGTGAGTGAGCACTGAGTATTTTTTTGAGAGGAACCTAGTCCATAAATAGCAAGTTTTTGGAACCCTTCAACTCTCAAAGTTATCTGTTTTGATATAACTATTTGAGGATTATGCTCCAAGGTATATAGTGGATCCAAATGCACATATGGGAAGCTAAAGGTGTCTAGTAAGGTACTCGAAGCTACTTTGGCAAGTGTAGATCTGGATTTGTGCAGTACCACCTCATCTTTGGAGTGTATCCTACCATCTCCTCACACTTCAAAGTTCAAGTTGTCAGCTATATTAATAGAGTGCTTGGTTTCCAATGAGGTATCATAACAATACCATTTTAGATTCTTCTTCTCCCTTGTTGATCTTTGAATAGTTTGTTGAGAGGATTTTGAAACATCCCTCAACACTTGAACTTTTTCTTTACCTTAGGAGTTCCATGAATTGATCTCCGTCCCACGAGTCTTCTAATCATCTTTTGAGTCACTTGAACCTTCAAGTGTATGTGTACCTTTGCTTGCGAGAGTTGGAAAGTCTTCTTCTAATTCAAATTGCAACTTGATTTTCTTGCAATCATCTTCAAACCAAGACTTACTTTCATAAAAAACTACATCTCCAATCACTATGAATCCTTTGATACTAGGGTTATATAATCAACTATAAGACTTTTGATTTAGTTCATAAACTATAAAGATACATTTCTCTGCCTTAAGATCAACTTTACCTCTGATTTGTGATGGTATATGTGCATATGCAATGCACCCAGATATCTTAAAATGATCCAAGATTGGTACTCTTCCATTTCAAGCTTCATAAGGAGTCATACCTTTCAAAGACTTTGATGATAACCTATTTAAGATTAGTGGCAATGGATACTCCCTCAACCCATAGGTATTTGGAAAGTTTATTTTCATTTGACATGGACCTTGCTACTTCCACAATGATCCTATTCATCCTTTATACTACTCCATCTGTATCAGGTGTACACCTCCTTGTTATCTCTCTTTTAACATTGGCTACCATACACATACCTTCAACTTTGAATTTAAAGGTCAAATCATTACTTTTTCTATGTGGCATGATTTACAGACATTTCCATTGATTAGCTATACTCAAGTAAAATATGCATTTAGGAAAGGATTCAATTCATGCATTGTTTTTGTCAACGTCATAAATTATTATACTCATACTCTTTTTGATGCACATAAACCTTTCATGACTACTTATAAGGATTGTTTTATGTCTGAGTATCCCTCAAACCCACCACCATCTTGAGGATCCTTTGACCATAGCATAGATCTAGTACTTGGTAGTTCTCCTCATAAATCACCTTATAAACATGGAACACTACATCAGAAGGAAATAGAAAACCAAGTAAAAGACTTACTATAGAAAGGACTTATAAGGCCTAGTTCTTCCCCATCGAGAACACCAGTTCTCTTAGTAGAGAAGAAGAAAAAAACTTATCCAATTTGCATTGATTATAGATCCCTTAAAAAGATCACAATAAAGAATAGATACCCTATTCCTTGAATAGATGATATCTTAGATAAGTTGCAAGGTGCTCGTGTCTTTAGTAAAATTGATCTTAAATCGGGTTACCATCAGATACGTATGATGCAAAGCGATATTTTTAAGACTGCATTTAGAAATCAAACCAGCCATTATGAATTTATGGTAATGCCCTTTGGACTTACTAATGTCCCTGCTACATTTGCTCGAAAAATGAACAACATTTTTCTTGACTACCAAGCTTTTGTTCTATATTCTTTGACGATATACTTGTTTAGAGTAAGAATGATAGTGAGCATGAGAAGCATCTTAAAACAGTTTTTCATTTGCTATGAGAGAACACACTTTACGCTAATCCTGAAAAGAGTTACTTCTTTCAATGTAAGCTAAAATATCTAGGACATATTATTTCAAGTGAAGGTGTGCATGTGGATCCAAAAAATATTAAAGTGATAATAGAATGGCCTACACCACAATAAATCAATGATGTTTGTTCTTTTCTTGGATTGGCTATTCTCTAGGAATTTTGTTCAATTTTTTTCTTATTTAGCACTATCTCTTACTTTATTATTGAAAAAGAAAATAAAATTTGCATGGGGACTTACCCAAAAACAATCCTTTGAAAAACTCAAACATGCACTTTTGCATGCACCTGTTTTACAATTACCTGATTTCTCACAACCCTTTTGTGTCATTACAGATGCTAGCAGTTCAAGAATAAGTGCTTTTTAAATGCAAAATGATCATCCTATTGCATTTGAGAGTAGGAAGCTTAAGACCTCAAAAAAGAATCATAGTACATATGATAAGGAATTGTTAGTGGTTGTGCACGCTTTGCAAATTTGGAAACACTATCTTATGGGCTCTATGGTCTTAATCAAAACCGATCAACAGGCTATTAAGCATTTATTAAATCAGCCCTTAATCTTTGATCGGCATCTTAAATGGGCTTCATTCATTCAAAATTTCCAACCCATGATCCAATATCAACCGGGTAAAGCTAATGTTGTAGCTGATGCTCTTAGCCGTTTTCCTTCACATTTTGTTGTTTTGCATAATATTTATACCATGCAAATTCATTCTTTTCAAGAAATGATTTCCACTTATGCATCTGATTTGTATTTCTCATGTGCATGGCATGACTTCAACAATAATGCACCTTTATCTGATGAACAATATACATTTAATAATGGTTTACTTTATTTTCAACATAAATTATGCATAACCCAAGCTTTTAAAGATTTTGTCATCAAAGAAATGCATGAACCATCTTACATGGGTCATAGAGGCATATAATGCACCACTTCTGCTTGCAAAGATTCTTCTTTTGGACACACATGGAAAAGCATATTGCATAATATGTTTCTCAGTGCATTGTATTCAGTGTGTAAAACGTCATCATGGTAAACAATTTGGATTATTAATGCCACTCCCCATTCCGAATGAACCATGGGAACAAATCTCTATGGATTTTATCGGAGTTCTTTCTATCACTTCATCACATAATGATATGATTTGGAAAATAGTTGATAGTTTTAGTAAATATGCATATTTCATTCCTTGTCGAAAAACTTTATCTGCACCTCAAGCACCAAAATTATTCATTAAATGCATTTTCCCACGTCATTGATTTCCTAAAGTAATGTTATATCATCATGTTTGTTTTTCCAATCATTTTTGGGTTGTCTTATTTCAATATTTTGGTTCTAAAATAGATTTTAGTTGTGCATTTCACCCTCGACTTCTCGATGAAGTGAAATTGATCAATTCTCGCAGTCATGGTCATCACATTGATTTCATTTTCCTATGTTTAGTAGGAAAAATCATGATCCCTAGAGGAATATATATAAGCTGGTTGAGTATAGTTACGAGCTATTAATTGTTCATAAATTATATAGCCATGGTTCTTTGAAGATTATCAGGTTCAAGCTAATACAATTGTAGATGTTGCTCAACATTTAACATTGTTTTTATTAAAGGATGCCTTAGCAAGTCATGCTAATCTATCTACTGAGGAAGTTCAATCTTTAAAACTTTGGATTGATGATTTGGAAATTCATATTGAAGAGATAACTAAAGAACATCAATAGATAAGCGAGCAATTTGAGGTTGTCAAAGATGAACTTAGACAAGTCAAAGTTGATAAAGATGATCTTCCGAATCACGTTACCAATTTATTGATAGAGAGAAATTTGGCTAATGACTAGATTTTGTCATTGATTGAAAGTCTTGAGGTTTCCATGGCCAAAGCTGAAGGACTTAAAGAATTCAAGATTTAATTACATGAGGCTATTCAAACCAATGGTGATAATGCTCAAATGCTAGTAGATAAGGAGGTGTAGATTACATCTTTTTTGCAGAATAAGGAGGAATTGTCGAAACAATTAGCTGATAAAGAAGCTACATTAATTCAACAAAGTGAAAAGCTGCAAAGTCTTCAGTTACAATAGGAGGAAGAATAGGAAGCCACTAAGGAATTTTTGGAAAAGCTTAGTACTAAATTTATGGAAGCTAAAACTGAAGCTGCTGCCTAGACTATCCAGCTTCACAATAATCTAGATTATCTTTTTTAAAAAATCATTGATTTTGGAGTTGCCAATGTCCGAGAAATTTTTTATGAGTTTCTTTATGATCTAGGTAGCATAAATAATCCCCCGTTTGATATGCATGAAAGGCTTAATTCTAGGTTTGAGTCCACCGTGCATTCTAAAGTTAGGCTGCCACTAGTATAGCTAATTTCGTAAATTGAGATTTATATATTTTGTAAAAATAGGTTGGTTCAATGTTCAAAGAATTGAACACACATACTATGTAACAGAAGCTTCCTATTCATATGAACAGTGTGAATCTCTTTAGGTAGAGTAGAGATTAATTCAGTTTGAGTTGTGTACACATAGAGATTGTATTCTCTTCATTAATATGCAGACATACCTTGGTGCTATATCTTTGTTCTATTATCAATAATGTGTCATTTGTGTGTCTGTATTAAGTGGTATTGAATGTTAAAATGCATACAATAAGGGAATAGAAATGCACTAGAACAATCTCTAGTATCCCCCATTCCATAAACCTACTTTATTTTGGAGAGCAATATTACACACTCTATTGCATCCAAACAACACATTATTGCAATGTTTTGGCCTTGAAGACTACAAACCTTTTGCCACTCCTATGGAGATAGGTTTACAATTAAGCCTTCATGATGTTGGAGATGCATTTTATGTTGTTCTCTATAAGTAGGATATTGGATGATTGATTTACTTATGCATACTCAGCCTAATATTCAGTATTTTGTCTCATAGATGAGCAAGTTTATGCATTTCATAGGTTTCAAGCATTGGGAGGTGGTTAAGTGCGGTTTTCACTACTTGAGTGGTACCCATTGTTTTATCCCCAAGGGGGATCACTATGGCAAGATTTGCATGCTTTTTTTTTTTACTTTGATTGGGCTAGTTGCTATGACACTCGTGTGTCCACTAGTGGTTTTTGCTTCATGCTTGGTAGCTCATGCATATCTTGGTTGAGCACGAAGCAACCTATTGTGGCCATTTCTATTTGTGAGGTTGAGTATAGGGTAGCTTTCACAATGATAGTTGAGTGTGTGTGGCGTAGATGCCTTATGGCTGATTTGCATGTTTGTTAGTCTTCTGCCACCACCATCTTCATTGATAGCGAGAGTGCATTGGTAGTTGAGAGGAACCCTCTGTTGCATGATCGCATTAAGCACATTGAGGTGCACTATCATTATGTAAGGGAGAGGTTCTCTACTGGAGAGATCAATTTGGCATATGTCTCCACATAGGAGAACATTGAAGAACTTTTCACAAAGGCTCTGCCTAAGGAGAAGTTTTAAGCTTTTCGCAAAGCTTTGGGCTTACTTCCTTTTGTGGATTCATTCCACATAGCTTGACACTTCCTTATACATGAGTGCAGCTCCTTGTTCACCACATCACTCCCAAGGGGGATTTTTTCATATATTTTGGTAGTGATGTGTGAAAACACACTAGGATAGCTAGGGCACGTTTTTTTCTCTTTAGGAGGTTTTTACCCCTAGCTCGTATATATGCCTATATCCCTAATGGGTCACTTATCTTTGTACATTCACTTGGTAATACATTCAATATTGTGTGTTACCAAGCTTCTTCTCCTTTCGTGTGTTGTTTGCATGCTTCTATAGACCTCAAAGTCCAACATGTCTCTCACGATATATGAGTATATCGTAGGGTCATGTCTATCATGATACACTAATCTATTGAGATAGGCAGTGTCCATCATCTATCAGCCGTTCTGGGGTTCTTGTCCAGATGAACATGTCTATCACAATAGATGGTCACTATGGGGGAGGGGGGGGGGGGGGCGAGGGGGGAGGGGTCTATTTGTCATGATAGATAGCTCTCTATCATAATGGATGGGGTCTGTTGTGATGGATTATGTCTATCACAATGGACAAAACATGGATTCTTTTTTTACTGTTCTTTAATGATTTGGAATGCATTTATGGTGTTGTCTATCATGCCTAATGTGCAAAATACAAAACGCTAGAATTTCCCATTTATCATGATAGACAAAGGTAATCACCTCGAGCCATGTGCAAAGTTTTGTCATACCTACTGATGTTGTTGCTACTGCTATTGATGTTGAAACCTACCAGATATGCTCACAAACACAAAAGCAAAGTGCACACAAGCGCTCTCCACCTCTCTCGCACAAGTGAAATCAGCGGAATGAGGTGGTAGATGGAGATATGATCAAAGAGGTGAAATGTTTGTGATGAAGGAGATGGAGGTAGCAGGTGAGTAAAGATGGTAGGGATGATGATGGAGATGGTAAAAGTAAATAAAATAGAAAATTTACCTATTTACATAGATTCCAATGTCAAGACTCTATGTCTTAGTGTCACATGCTCATTCTCAAACCATGCTGCCTGGGAATGGCACCAAATTTGGTGTCACTCTAGCACAATGGAAATATCAATGTGAGGCGATCTACCTCATAAATGTCAATCCATAGAGACATGAAGATGGTATGATGATCATGATCAAGTGGACTACACCAGTGAGTGAGTGAGAAGCACACTAGCATGCACACACATACACACATGCACACAAGGTAAGAGCAAGAAGTAGAACAATGGAATCTTCTATTAGAAAGCTCAAAGATTGTATACAATATTCAATAACAAGTTCACTCTCCAATTTCCCTCAAAAATGATCTCTCTAGAGTTTTTATAGTTTTTTTACTCACTTTGGACTAGTTCAGACCTAGTGTGTGGCCTAGTTAAAAAATATGTTCCTACGCTAGTTTGGGGGTTCACATGAGCTCTAAAAATTATGAAAATAGATATCTACTTCTTCTAATACTCCTCAAGCTCAAGGACTACTCTGCTTGAGCAAATTGGAGTTACTACTACCCAAAATGGATATTTACAAATGAGTTGTAGTGATCAAAATCATTGTTGATGAAGAGATTGTTTGAAAAAAGAATGTGATTGGGCCTATTCATTGGCATGTCTACATTGCCTTCCTTGCCTATTTATTCTAACTTGGTCTTCTTTCTAACTCTCATCTTTGACTCCCTTGTCACCTAACAATCTTGTTAGTACTCTTAGCTTGACCATTAGCTTGAGGATGATAGAGGGTTGATTACTTTTGAACTATTAGAAACTCTTCCAATAGGCATTCAATAACTTCAATTATAAAATGAGTTCCCCTATCACTTACAATTTCAATAGGTAAGCCATATCTAGTGAAGATTTCTTTGAATAGAATTTTGTACTGTTGTGAGAACCACAATATCTTGTAGCTCTCTTTTTTACCACTATATCAAATAGTTTGTTGCCATTATAATTTATTCTACATAAGAGCATTTTGTTGGAGGGCTAATGGTCCAAAACACTCAATTTCTCACCGTAAATGTTCTACCATGTATCATAGTTCCAAGTGGCATTTGATCTTTTCAAAAAGGATATTTGATTCTTTGAGATATGTCACACCTTTCCACATAACTCCTTGCATTCATGTGCAACATAGACCACCATAATCCAACCAAAAGAGTGTGCTTTGTTGTTTGTTTAGAGGATAAATGTGCTCCCAAAACTCTCGAGTGGTCCATTTCTAGAATAGTAAAATATTCATTTTCATGTATTCACAATTGCAAGAAATTTTCTTACTTTCTCTTATAGAGTTGGTTTCCTAAGAAAGACTATTCTTTAGATTCTTCCTCAAGTGCTTTTCTTCTAGTAGGATTAATACCTTTTTAAAAAATTCCTTCTCAAAGATAATCAACAATATTTTTACTCCATTCTAGTGATATCATCACCTAATATAGAGTTGAATGAGTAGTTGATCTTGCACTACAAAATTGGCAATTTGAGCAATAATAGAGAACATTTTTTATCCATGTGTGGCCAATAAGCTCCTATTTTCTTCAACTAGCAATGTGGGATTATGCAATAATATCCCACTTCTCATCCTCTTCTACACAAAAAGGAATAGTTCCTCATTCATCTTTCCCATAGATTCTTCCAATAATGGTTTGAAGATCCCTCGCTTCTCTAATTTCTTTCTTATCTAATGGACAATAGTGGTGCAAAGCACCATAGACAAGCATGGGAATATTGGGTTCAGCCCATTTTGTTACTAATTCTAAATTGAAAAAATAGGTGTCATGCAACTCATATGATATCCCATTTGGTGGCTCATGATCTACACACATGTTTGTATTAACTTTTCTCATAATGACTTCAAAGTCAAATTCCTTAAGAAGAAGAAACCATCTTACCAATCTTTCTATATTGTAGGGTTTATTCACAAGGTAAAGAAGGTCCTCAAGAAAATAGTGTCTGAATTTCTTCACCATGTATATCATTCCTAAGCCATCTCTTTTAGTAGTGGTATAGTTTTCTCGACATTATTGAGCCCTCAGTTAGCATAAGCAAAAGTAAAATCAAAACTACGTTCAGTTGCAAATTGTTAATATAAAACCTATGGCATAGTTGGATGCATCAACATGTACATGAAAGATCTTATTCCAATCTGGAACTTTCAATATAAGGTCTATGACAAGCTTTTGTTTCAATTCCTCATAGGCTTTGTCACACTCTATAGTCCCTTAGAATTTTGTAATTGAAGCATGTAGTGGTCTAGCAATGATTACATACATATGGATGATTTCATGATGTTGTTCTAGGCTAGGATAAGCTTCACGCTAAGAAGTTCCAAATCCTTAATTGTCAATCCATGAAAGAGATAGGAGTGATATGAAGATCATGAACACATGAAGTGAGTGAAGGTGATGGTGAGAAGCACGTGAATGCACACACACACGGGAGAGACAAGCGAGATACAATGGAAAGTAGAAGATAGGCTCTATTACTCCAAAAGATTTGTACAACTCAAAATAAGCTCTAATCTCTAACTTGCCAACACTAGCTAACCTCAAAAATGAGATCTCTAGATGTTTTTATAGATTCTAGAGTAGTTTTGATTGGTTTCATACCTAGTGTCTGACATAGTTAAAAAATAGGTTTTGGGGGTCATTTGGAGGTCTAAATGAGATCTATAAATATCCAAATTTGGTATGCTCCTTCTACCTAAGCTCCTCAAGCTTGAGGACTCCTCGGCTTGCACAAAATGGAGCTACTAAATACAAAATTGGGTGGTTTATGCTACATATATTACAAAAGTGATCAAAATCACTATTTGGAGTTTTGATAAAGTAATATCAAGTATATTTCATTAAAAAATAACTCTATGGCTCTCGGTGACTCATTACAACTCCATCTTTACATCCTTCCTCTACGTCGACGCCTTTGACTATTGACGGATGTACTACCAACACCCCCTCCCTCTCGCATCTGTCATCCCTGATAGGTCCTTGTAATTGGGTTTTCATAATGTAGTTTTGCAAGAGGTCTTGTGCAAGGGTGTGCTCAGCAATGCAAATTTCCCTTGCGAGATCCGCTTCTAGTTTCTCCCAATTGATGGACTGGGGTTTGTCTGGTGGTGGGAGCTGGTAATGGGTAGAATACATCAGTTGTTCACAGGCTAACAACTACAACAGGTGTGTTGATTGGCTTATGAAAGCTTCACTGTGATATTCCCAAAATCCTATCATAAACATTTCTTCAAAATTCATCTTATAGCAGGCAGGCGGGTACTTGATCGGATAGTGCCAAGTGTAACATACCCATAGCGATGGCATTGTGCTCATGTCATATGCAAGGTCTCCATTGCCATGCTCGAAACCTAATGTGTTGGCATGTGGTGCTTTGATTATGTGGAAGATTTTAAAGACTATTTGCATCATGTCAATATTTTAATAGTCATCTTCGCAGCTACATCAGTCATGCAATGAAGTTGAGGGAGCTAGTGGTGAATGGTCGCCATCATGTATCCAGCTGTTGGAGGGCCATGCGGTGGTGCTAGATAGGGATAGTTCAACCAATCTTGGCATTGCTTATTGTTTTGAAACTTAATAGAAAATGTAGTCTAGAAGCAGCATCGTGGCACTGGAGCCCAGCATGGATTGTACTTTAAATGTAGTGGGGCCTTGGTCAATGTATGCATCATTTCTGGATATTCTTGTAAAAGCTCTTTGCACCAATAAAGCTGAGAGATTTTGCATGTTTTCACCTCTGAAGGTAAGTCTTCTGGTTCAAATTGGGTGGCATGGGTCAGTTTCTTACTCGTTTCCTTTTCAATCTCCAACTGGTATTCTACCATGTAGAGAAATAAGGTTTGTATTGAAGCTTGTTGATGGGTATATACCTTTATGGTGCTATTTGTGCAAATTATGGTGATTGTAGGATGCATTCTTCGATGAGAGCCATCACATGGACTTGTGCTTTTACCCTTGCGGAATGAGTATGACCTATTTCTTCAACTGATTTTGGCCATGCGGGAGTAGGGAGTTCAAAGGTATCTTGCCATTCTTCAGTGACTCATCTAGCTGGGGCTAGTTGTGGTTAATATTATTCTTCATAGGTTACCTCTATCGAGATAGGAATTGCTTCTTCATCCATTGGGATCTCCAGTGGGGAGTCAGGTCTGGGGGTTCTGACTGAGTTGCAACCTGAGCTTGGAGGTCGAGCACACATGCAAGTAATCTAGTGAGTTCTTCCATGATTTCTGTTGGTGCATTTTACCCAAGCCTACATGCTTGATATGCTTGATATGCTTGATATTATGATCATTTTGTAAGTCACATGTGTAATCATGTGAACACCTCTTGTAAAAGAGTACATTTTATCTCTTGTAATTGTGAAAAAGAAAAAGGGAAAAGATGGCTTACCTCATCCATGATGTAAAAGCAGTTGTGGCTCTAACTACCTAAAACCACGAATTTTTTAGCTAAGGGAATATCTCCTAACTTTGGGGATCACTTTTAGGTGGAGCCATTTGAATTCGAATTCAAAACTCCCTCTAAGAATAGCTATAAAAAGAGCAAGAAGGAAGAGGCAATTAGCAAGCCTTGTACGTGACCACTTCATGTAATTTTGTAGAGATTGAAGAGCTTGCTCCATAGCTCTATCATTCTACTCCCATTGTGCAAATATTCATTGCCAATGTGGTTGTAATCATATGTGAATCTATACATTTATCATTATCTACTTCTCTGTTTTGTTATCTGCTATACTCACTCAGAGCAGTAACTTTAGAAGGTCATATCTTGCGTTGTACTTAACATTGTTCAGTGTTTTAACATGCGTTGGATAGCTCTTACTGTCTAGTGGGAGATATCTACATTTTACTGCTCACTGGTCTATCTCTGCAGAGCCCTGAGAATGGCGGCCATGTTCCAGAAATTGATGAATCTTGTTCTTAGTGCTCAGTCCATTATTTGAAGTGTTTTAACTTGGATTGGGAAGCTTGCTAAGTCTATTTGCTATGTCCAAAAGGAATTTATCTAATTCCTACCAGGTTGAGATCACTGTTCAGTTTTTCCAGCAGGTGTATGTCCAAAAATAGCAAGTTTTGGGAGCTAGTCATTTTGCAACTAGTCTGTCTTGACTTAAACTTTTGGGATACATGTTCCAAAGTACTTGGCTGATATTTTGGTGGATTTAGGAAGCTCAAAGGGTCTACTAATCAACTCTGAAGTCTTAGTTGGTTGGTGTGAAGCCGGTTGTAGCAACACCAACTCATCTTCGGATTGCATCCACCATCTCTCTTCACAGTGTCTAGAGCATTGTAAAATCTTTGGATGCTTAGCCTATGCTCACATTCCTTCTCAAGTAAGAGGGAAATTGGATCCCAAGGCAGAGAAGTGTGTATTCATTGGTTATGACCAAAGCCAAAAAGGATATAGATTGTACAATCCAACCAATAAAGGATTTTCTGTGAGTAGAGATGTACTTTTTGATGAAAACAAATCATGGTTTGATGATGACAGGAAAGTGAAGCTGCCTTATGACTTGGATGAAGATTTTCCATCACTTCAACCAAAGGAGCCAAAGCAGATTGAAGAAAGTGATTCTGAGATTGACCTAGAAGACTTCAAAAGACTAAAGCTATGGAAGAACAAAGGTAAAGCAAAGATGCAGGATGCTACATATGGACCCGAGAGCTCACATCAACCACTTAGAAGGTCTTCAAGAGAGAAAACGAAACCTGAGAGGTTTGGTTATGATACTTCTTTGGTCACCAAGCACTCAATCTACATTGCAAAAGATTCAACCAATGAAGAGCCTACCACATTCGAAGAAGCACAAAGCAAGAAAGCTTGGAGAGATGCAATGGATGAAGAAATGGAAGCCTTGAAGGAGAATGACACTTCGGAGCTTGTACCTAAAAAGCCATCTATGAAGGTAATTGAATCTCGATGGATATACAAAATCAAGAGGAATCCAGATGGAAGTATAAATAGACACAAAGCAAGGTTAGTTGCTAAAGGGTTTGCTCAAACCCATGGTATTGATTACGAGGAGACTTTCTCTCCTGTTGCAAAAATGCCTACAATTAGGTTTCTCATTAGTCTTGTTGCATCTAGAAATTGGAAGCTCTATCAACTTGATGTAAAGAATGCTTTCTTGAATGGATGGATTTCTGAGGAAGTGTATATGGCACAACCTCCTGGATATGAGGATGCACATCATCCTAACTATGTATGCAAACTAAAGCAAGCTTTGTATGGATTGAAGCAAGCTCCAAGAGCTTGGAATTTCATATTGGTGACTTATTTGGAGGACCAAGGATTCAAGGCTAGCAAAGCGGATACCTCTTTGTTCATAAAGAGGAATGGATCTAAAGTGATCTATTTATGTGTGTATGTTGATGGTATTATTATCACACGCAATGATCTTGAAGGAATCAAATAGGTAAAGACTCAAATGAAGGAGGAGTTCAAAATAAGTGACCTCGGACCACTCACTTATTTCCTTGGATTGGAGTTAATCTACACAAGTTCAGGTATATACATCACACAAAGGAAGTATGTGCATGACATGCTCGTCAAGTTCAAGATGGAAAATACCAAGTGTGCAGGTACACCTATGGAGAAAAATCATAAGCTTAGTGCTTATGAAGGAGAGCCAATTGAAGACATCACAAGCTATCAAAGCTTGGTTGGAAGTTTGAACTATGCAACACTCACAAGGGTGGATATATGCTATAGTGTTAGCATATTGAGTCAGTTTATGCGTAAGCCGAGAAGACCACATATGGAAGCGGCCAAGAGAGTCCTCAAGTACCTAAAGGGGACTATGAATGAAGGTTTGTTTTATTCATTTACTTCATATATTGAGCTAAAGGTCTACGCAGATGCAGATTGGGCCGGATTTAGAGATGATAGAAGAAGCACACGGGTATATATCATTTGCAGGTTCAAAAATCATTTCTTGGTCATCCAAGAAGCAACCAACCGTGGCATTATCTTCTACTGAAGCCGAATATAGAGGATTGGCTAATGCAACTCAAGAAATCATGTGGCTAAAGTCTTTGTACACAGATCTTGGACTTCATTCTTCAACACCTCACATTTTTTGTGACAACACAAGCTCATTACATCTTGCAGCTAATCCGGTATACCATGCTAGAACCAAGCATATTGAAGTCCACTACCATTATGTAAGGGAGAAGCTAATGAGCAAGGATATTCAACTATCCTATGTCTCTACAGATATGCAATGTGCAGACTTGTTCACTAAAGCTCTTGATGGTACAAAGTTAAGTAGATTCAAGTTGATGATTGGCTTGTAGGAAATCAAGGACAATTGAAGACTTATTTGGAGGCCAAGCATGTTAGGCTTGAGGGGGAGCTGTTGGTGCATTTTACCCAAGCCTACATGCTTGCTATGCTTGATATTATAATCATTTGTAAGTCACATGTGTAATCATGTGAACACCTCTTGTAAAAGAGTACATTTTATCTCTTGTAATTGTGAAAAAGAAAAAGGAAAAAGATGGCTTACCTCATCCATGATGTAAAAGCAAAGTTGTGGCTCTAACTACCTAAAACCACGAATTTTTGAGCTGAGGGAATATCTCCTAACTTTGGGGATCACTTTTAGGTGGAGCCATTTGATTTCGAATTCAAAACTCCCTCCAAGAATAGCTATAAAAAGAGCAAGATGGAAGAGGCGATTAGCAAGCCTTGTATGTGACCACTTCATGTAATTTTGTAGAGATTGAAGATCGTACTCCATAGCTCTATCATTCTACTCCCATTGTGCAAATATTCATTGCCAATGTGGTTGTAATCATATGTGAATCTATACATTTATCATTATCTACTTCTCTGTTTTGTTCTCTGCTATACTCACTCAGAGCAGTAACTTCAGAAGGTCATATCTCACGTTATACTTACCATTTATCAGTTTTTTAACATGCCTTGAATAGCTCTTACTGTCTAGTTTCTTCCTACAAAGTTTCATGTCATTGGATTAATAATTTGGGAGATATCTGCATTTTACTGCTCAATGGTCTATCTCTGTAGAGCCCCGAGAATGGCGGCCATGTTTTAAAAATTGATGAATCTTGTTCTCAGTGCTCAGTCCATTATTTGAAGTATTTTAACTTGGATTGGGAAGATTGCTAAGTCTATTTGCTATGTCCAAAAGTAATTTATCTAATTCCTACCAGGTTGAGAGCACTATTCAATTTTTCCAGCAGGTGTATGTCCAAAAACAGCAAGTTTTGGGAGCTAGCCATTTTGCAACTAGTCTGTCTTGACTTAAACGTTTGGGATACATGTTCCAAAGTACTTGGCTGATATTTTGGTGGATTTAGGAAACTCAAAGGGTCTACTAATTAACTCTGAAGTCTCAGTTGGCTGGTGTGAAGCCGGTTGTAGCATCACCAACTCATCTTCGGATTGCATCCACCATCTCTCTTCACAATTTCTGGTAGTGTAACCTCGAGGACACTATGAGGCTATATAGGTTTGCATAGTAGAAAGACTTTGTGATTGTTTTGGAGCTTCTAATATTTTTTATTGATCCAATCATAATCCTCGAGTAGTCACGCGTGATCATCGAGTAGTAATTGCATAGTCTCTAAGGGGATTGCTTTAAATCTACTTGGACTCAAGGGTTCATCGGGTCTATCCATGGTAGCTTCAAAATTTTCACGATTCTATTCCTATAATCTTTGATTCTCTTCTTTAGCTATGGCAAGGTGTCTCCTTAAAAGTCCCATATTGCATGTCAATGTAGCATTTCTGACAATTTGGGAATGTAGAAGGTTCTCCATGTCTATGAGGGCTTCCTTAGTCTTTTGTTCACTTTCCAACTCTAACGAGTGGTAAGCCTCACGTAATTCCTGATGTCGTGTGTTGAGAGAAGCATTCTCAATAGACAAAGAGTTTAATTGGGCCTACATTTGTGTGGTGGTCTGTTGCAAGGCCTAGTAGTGGCTTCCAAGGGAGGCAAATTCATCCATGACTTGTTTCATACATGAAAACATCTGATTAAATATGGTGCCAAAAATGGGTGATAATAACAATGACGTGGTGTGTGAAGATGATGCTAATGTGGTTGTAGATGCAAGGGGAAGGGGAAAGGGGGATGAGATGATGAATGTTGTGGTGATTGCAGAAAAATGTGGTGTGGTGAGATTGTGTGGTGAAGTAGTGGATGTGAGAGGTGGTGTAGTGAGTGGTGAAATATCCATGTCACTAGACATGGCATCTAGTGCACTAACAGTGAGTAGGGGTGTGACAATGGGTGTGTAAGTGGGTGTGAACATAGGATTGACAAAAGTGGATGAATACATTATAGATTGAGTGTCACAGATGGCTTGATGTAGAGGAGAAGATAGAGGTGATATAGTCAGGGGGGAGGGGACACTAGTGAGAAGGTCATCGGTGGGGGAAATGGGAAAATAGTTCAGGGAGGAAGGGGAAAGGAGGAAAAAAAAGTGGTGAGGAAAGGGTAAAGTGGAATGGGGGGAATTATAGTGGAGGTGATAGGTGTATTAGTTTCAAGTAGAGTTTGGGTACTAGAGGGACTATGGCTTCTACGACAATACTCGCTATGAATGTAGATAGTAGAGGTGAGGTGGGGTGCACTAGGGAATTTGGATGTACAAGAGTGGGGAGAGTTTTGGTTGAGGTGGAGGTGAGTTCAAAGGTAGTCATAGGTATGGAAGTTGAGGGTTGTGGAGGGGAGTTGATGACTATAGTTTCTTCTACTGGCGGCAACACAGGTGGGGGGTTCAAGGACTAGTTGTGCTTCTTTTGGATGATGGGAGGACTAGGCATGTGTTTGATGTACTGTCTTGGCTTTGACATCACACGGATGCGTCGAGGGTCAAATTTTGCAAATGGCTTTCTTTTTAAGAAGTGGAGTGCTTCGACCATACCTACTGATTTCACTAACTCATTAAAACCTTGAATGAAAGAGTCTTCAAATCCTCCACTAGCGAGCTCTTGTTGTAATATTTCTTGACTTTGCTCTTCTAATAACTGTCGACGTGCCCACATGGCTCGCATATTAGGATATAGTTTCTGAATTGCTCGCGTGTATGCTACAGTTTCAAAGGTGTCCTCTTTGTAGGTGCTAGTATCACCTTGGGCTTCGGTTTGCTGCTCTTGCTCCTCATGTTGGTCATCATCATGTGGGTCTAGATTGTTTTGGCTGGCTTCATCATCTATTATCGTTTGTTATTCTTCTTCTTAGCTGACACAAGTTGTTCTTGTTGCTGATCAGGTGGGGTAGTGGGGTAACTTGGCCTTTCATATTCTTGCGAGAAAAAAGTGTCCTTCTTGTCTTGCATCTCAAAAGCAAATGTAGTATTAATGGGTTCAGCCTCCAGATTCGGTATTGGAAAAGTGAGTGCATCCACACCAATGGTGGTGGGAATCTCTTGAGCTTCTATAGTAGTTGTTTGAGTGGTGGCTTCTGGGGTGAGCACTGCACTGATGGAGCCTTCTGTTATTATGGGACACGAGAGTTGAATGTGTATCAGGGTTACGGGTGTAGGAGGTTATATGGGAATTGTTGAGGGGATGGCTGTGGTGAAGGAGACTCTAGAACTTGTAAGCATGGAATTGAGCCTCGCATGTGCTTTGTTGCTCATGCCTTACTTGATTTGCATGCCTTCTTGATGGTTCCCTTAAACCGCTTCAACTCATCACTGGTCATGGCACGTTCGATGGGTAAGTCATAGGCCAAACACATGTATACTATTTGTGTGCTAGCACAATAGCCATGGATGACCTGATGTCATGCCCATCTTTGCTCTGCCAAGTATAACTGATCTTGAATCCAGCTAGCAAGATCGATTGTTTGAGGACCTGTATTTGCTAAGTTCAATCCAAACCAAATGCATTTCTATGGAATAGTGAAGCGATCTTGCACAAGGAAAGCAACATTTTGCATGCAAATACTTAAGGGCTTTGATAATTCTGGTGTGATGGCAGAGATATCAGCCCATTTTAAAACATCATCCTTTTTTCATTAGCTTAGGGATGAGCCTCTCTCTTTCTTTTGGAGTGCGTGTGCCAGGAATCTTAAGGGCGGCTCGGATGAGATCTTTTGAGAGAGAAAATTTCTTATAAGGGGGGTCATTCACTAGCGATGGGTAAATAAACGTTCTTGGCAATTTCTTTTGCATTGGGGGTTCAAGAGTGGTTACCAAATAGTAGCATCGATAGAAATCTAGTTTAGGTAGGGGTGCACTAAAATATTCAGCGAATCCATCCCTAGCCCAAATGGATTGTAATTCTTCTGAATTCTAAAGGCCTTCAAACTCTCATGAGAGGAACTGATATCATCCCCACGTGTCTCTGCTAAAACATAGCATGGCATCATAAATATAGTTCACATTTGCTAGAGGGCCTACCAATCTTTGGAAAATTCTAGGGGTTTCATAGTAGGGAAGGAGTCTGCTAACAAATTGCTAAAATTGACTACTGGCGCACTCGTGCTAGCCTCGAAAGTGCCTTGAGCTTGCATGATGACCAAAAAGAGTGTGTAGATGATCTACTACAAAAGAATAACATATTAGTATGGAAATTAATTATGATCCCAAGAAAGTGAAACTGCAATCCCTTTTCATAACCGATGTGTAACCCGTGTAGCTGTGTGTTGTGAGGTGGCTTATGTAATGATTTCTCAATAACTAATACAGGTTTCTAGACAGATTACATGCTTTAGATAATGCATACATTGCTTTTGATGAGATTTCACTACAATTGGTGGTGGATTAGTGTAGGTGAATTTATACAAGGTTTAATTATGGGTAAATTATTGTTGGAGTTAGATGTCTGCAGAAGCACATGAACAGCACAAGGAAGAAGAAGAATCTTGGATCACAACACACAATATCGAATGTATTACCACTAGAATGTACAAAGATAAGTAGCTTGTTAGGGCAATAGGCATATATACAAGCTAGGGGAAAAAACCTCCTAAAAGAGGGAAAAAAGTGCCCCGACTGTCCTAGTGTCTTCACACACATCACTACCTAAATATATCAACAAATCCCCCCTCGGAATGATGCAGTGAACAAGGATTTGGCACTCATGTATAAGGAAGTGCCAAGCTATGTGCAATAGGTTTACAGTCTTCAAGGCCGAAACGCTGCAATAATGTGTCAATACATTTTGTCTGACACAAAGCCATTCCACCATCAATGTGCATAAACTGAATGCCCAAACAATGATGCAAATGCCCCAAATCAGATAACTCAAATGAAGCATGTAAATCAGCCTTGAAGTCAGCAATATGCTTCTCATGAGGACGAGTGAATAGCATGTCATCAACATACCCTACAATGATCAGAAGTACATCATTAGCACGCTTAACATATAAGGTGCTTTCAAATGGATTGTTCTCAAAACCATGTGCAATCAGATAGGCATCTATCTTTTCATACCAAGCACGTGGTGCTTGTTTCAAACCATATAAAGCCTTTCTTAACCTGCACACTTGGTTTTCACACCCTTTTTGTACAAAGCCATGGGGTTGAAAAACATACACTTCTTCATGCAAGTCACCATTCAGAAATGTTTTTTTAATGAACAACTGATGTACATTCAAACCATGATGAGCTACAAGTGCACAAATGCTACAAACATTAGTCATTCGGCAAGTAGGTGCAAAGGTCTCATCAAAATCAATGTCTCTTTTCTGTGCATAACCCTTTGCAACAAGTCTAGCCTTATACCTGTCAAATGTTCCGTCATGTTTATGCTTCAACTTGTATACCCACTTAGTGTCAATGGCCTTCTTGCAAGGAGGTAAGTCACATAAAGACCACGTACCATTTTCCATGATAGCATCATATTTAGATTACATTGCCATTGGACAAATCTAGTCGTAATGAGCCCCCCTTGGGATAAAACAACCCAAGCAGCCAGGTACCACTCAAGTAGCGAAAGATGCACTTAACCACCTACCAATGCTCTTTATACTTCCTTCTAACTCACTTATTTTCTTACTACATTTTCTTTTGATTCTTTCTTGTGAATCCCTCCAAGTTTTAGTTTTTCTTCCACTAGATTCTCCAATTTCTCTTGTCTTAGCTACTTTATCGAAGTTAGGTTTTTTATTTTGTAATAGTATCTAGGCTCGCGTTATAGCTTGGATAGGCACATGCTTAGGGTTGGATCTATCTGAGGTATGCAAAATACCTATCACATTTATGGGCATCACTTTAGAGGTATTTGTAGGGTTCTTAGGGAAATCACTTATGATGTGCTCTTTACCACATTATTCACAAAATACTTGCATGTTGTAATATTGTGATTGTCCTCCTATCAAGGGATGTGAGAAATCCTTTTTGAAATGATCTCCTTAGCACCTAAAGCATGGTCCTTTGGGGCAATGTGGTCTTGGTTGTCTCAACCGGGGCTGTGGATGAGGGTTCGTATACATGACATTGGCATCGTCAAGCTCCCAATTGGGTTCCAACGGTGGACTATCGTATTGGTATGTTTCCATGTGTTTAGGTGACTCATTGTAGTATGCGGATGGACTACCTACATGGGTGGAATCAAAGCTACTAGAAGTAGGATCACTCTCGGTGATAAGGGGTGAAGAAGGCACTAAAGCCCTACTGAGATTCTCTTCTATAGTAGCATATTTGAATCGAACTACATTGGCTGGGGGAGGTGGCTCCTGTGCCAAAACGGGTTGAGGTCTCAGCTCAGTTTGATAAGGTAGTTTTATGGAGGCCTGTAGTAATAAGGTTGTGCATTCTACTAACCCTGGTACCTACCTAGTTGAGGATATGCTTGTGGGTAGTTCTATCGGACTACTTGTTTGTTGTATGGGCAATCGTGCTATGTGAATTATGTATCACCTTTCAATCGTGCAGTACTGGCCACTAGGGTTGGCTTGAGGTCATGTTACATTAGGATACACATTTGCCATTTGATCACCACCGTAGGTGTAACAACATTTAATGGATGTCAACTTGGGCATCTGTTTGCTAGAAATACCTAGTTTTTGGTCTACCTTTTTTGCTAGGTCTTCTATGGAGCTAGAATGTTTTGAGGATAATTAAGAGGAGCTACCTAAGTCTTTGTATGCCTTTGAAAGTTCCAATTCATCTCCCAAAATATCATCAATGTCTATACAAACTCGTACACATTTCTTTAGGGTTCTTGGTTCCTTTAGATAGACATAGGAGCATAGTTTAGAACTCAGGAGGCCGTCCAAAAACAAAGACACTTGTTTAGCATGTGAGGGAAGTTCTAGCATTGAACATCTTTTGATATATTGTCTAAACCTGCATCCAGCGAGTCTGACTGTTTCTTGGGGAGTCTATTTGAAAGTATGGATTAATGATGAAGTGTTGTGTCTGATTTCGCTCTGGGAGAACTCAATGATGAAGGACTACAAGTGATGAATGTCCCAAAATTGTCTTTGATGCAAGGGTTGGAACCAAGCTAAGGCCATGTTCTTTAACGTAAGTCCAAACACATTGTATTGTGTAAACATATCTTCTAGTTGCTCTGCTCACAAAAATTGCTTAAACTCAATGACATGGTTGTAGGGATCTCCTACCCCATCAAAGTAATTTTTCATTGACTTCACTAATTGGGTTTTTTATAATATTCTTGGATGCTCACAGGGTCTGGGTAGAGGAAAATCATCTCTATCACCTTGTAGTCTTGGTTCTCTTTGTCCCTCCTCTCTATTCGTTTCCATGTTTGATCTATCTCTTCCCATGGGGTGAGTGAAACTCACCTCTGGACTTCCCTTGTTCTTCTCTCTTTGAGAGCCATGGACAGAGGATGTCCTCACACCTTGATGGCTATTGTTTGTGTTTGTTCATGATGGATGGAATATCAATTCTCATCTCCATGTATAAGCATACCTTGCATGTTTTGATACTACAAACACTCGTTCTGAAGTGTTGTCTAGGTATACTACCTTTCCAGGCATATCAGGGTCCTTGAATTTGTAAATGGTGATTGAGCCTATTTCATCGATTTGTTCCATTCTATATTTCCAAAACTCTTCATCAGTAATCTTATTCAGAAATAACTCGATGCTTCTATTATCCTAAGGAATCCATCCAGGGTTCAGCATCCTTGTTAGTATTGATTTCCCTCTAGGTGTTTTGGGTTTGTCTCCTAATGGTTACTTCCCTAATGCTCCTTCTTCCATCTCGGGTATGACTACACCAAACTCATTAGTGTGATTAGGCTGGTTTGTTATGATATACATTGTTCCTTCCTTGTCTGAATAGGTTGGTTCGGACATATTCTAATTGGGTCCTGTAAGGTCCTTATAGTCTTTCCAAATAAGCTAGACTTGACCCTCCTTCTGGTCTCTCCGTGCTATAGGCCATTTCAGATTCATTCGTCTTTCAGCTCAAATTGTATGGGTAACTATTCAATTTTTGTGCCCAAGAATGTGTTGTGGTTTTCACACTTTCTTCTAATGACCTAAGGCTTCATTAATCTGACTTGCCTATATATTTTCTTGACCTAAGGCTCATTAATTTACTCCCTCCATCACTCAATATGCATTCCGATTGTCACTATTTCTTTGTTCTCAATTACTTATTTCGTTTTTATTTTGTTTACACTCTTGTCTTGTGTCAATGTACACATCAGGAATCGACTTTTCATTGTAAGTTTGATTTCTCACAACATTGAAATTAAGTTCTTTCCTTTAGGAGTTTTGTTATCACACTCTCGTATCTTACACTTGGACTTGGAAAAGTTAGTGTTCTTATACTTGATGCATTCATATTGCAATTCTATTTCACTTAACAACACTATACGCACTTAGCCTAAGCTAACAATTGACTGAGGCGGTTGAGAATTCTTCCAACCTCAAGTCAGTTTTGTAGGTTGCTCTAGTGCCCAAGAAGTCGTGCTTCCCAAGCTTTGCTTTGCTTTGCTCCTAGATGACCATTTGTAGACCTGCAATAGTCCAAAGTTTAGACCAACTTTTAACTTTAATGAATAGGCACTTTGATTAATACACCTATAAGCATCCCAGTTCTCCTTGTAAAATCCTCAAGTGCCCCTTTGGATTCCTAATCCCACATAAGGGTCAATTTTAATTTTATCCTACCCAAATATCAACACTTTATTCTTAAGAAAAGCGAGCTTTCCAAGGAGCTCTAGAGCTCAAAAAATTGATTTCGTATGAGAAAGTTATGCACATTCAGACTTTGGGGGGTTAAAACTGGTAGACAGGTTTTTCTCAAATATGAACTAAGGGGCCTCAAATATGCACTAATCACTCAAAAATTCACTCAAATTGGCCTTGAAATTGCCAAAAAATCAAAACCCTAAATTTGCATTTTGGTTGAATCTTCATGATGGTCTGCAAGGATCGCGCTGGTATGCCTGAATCATCACAATGTTGTGACACAATCACAATGGTCGGAATCTAATGAGTCATCGCAATGCTCAAGAAGGTGCATGGCATTGTGATGCTTTGGGACCTTTGCAATGATCCGATGTAGATGAGTCATCACGATGGTGTGAAATTACCAAAGTGTCGTGATTTTTGAATTCCGATGAGCCGTCACGATGGCGTGAGCCCGTCGTGATGGTGTCGTCAATCGTCCCAATGGCATGGGCCCATCAATATGGTCAACAGTCAAAAGAACCATGGCAATGGCTCAAGTGACATGTGGATAGTGAGGCATCGCAATGGCATGAGCCAATCACGATGGTTTGAAGGGCTTGACCATCGTGATGGTCCAACTAAAGAATTGCGATGATGTGAGACCATCGTGATGGTCCAGTTGAGTCGTTGCAATGGCGTGAGCCAATCGCGATGGCATGACATCGTCACGATGGCATGAGCCAATCGTGATGGTCCACCAAAATGAGAATTTTTAGGATGCGTTTGTGGATTCCTTTGTGCACAAGTGTGCCCTATGCCGTGCTATAGACCTATTCCCAAAAAGTTGAATTTTTCATACCATCATGATGGTCCGACACCTACGGAAGATCTGACAGAGAATGGACATTCTTACCTTTTCAGAGCTTCCCTACTGTACTGGAGTGCTTTACCTACAAGAAAACTCACAAACTTACACACAATCTTGCACAAGAGCTCTCTCTCTCTCTCTCTCATGTGCAAATGAGGAGAATGGAGGGAATCAGTGGATATGGTGAATTTTCTTATTTTTTTGAGTGTTGGAAGATGATGTAGTGATGAAGTAAGGGTGTAGGGGAGATGAAAAACACAAAAAAAAATGCAAAAACAACAACAAAAACTGAAATTTTTTACCTTCCAATATTCTCACTATACTCTTACCATCAAGAGTTCTTCCTAGAACTCAATCCCCGCCAATGATGCCAAATTTGGTGTTGTTCTACGCTAGGATAAGCTCCATGCTAAGAATTTCCACTTCCTTAATTGTCAATCCGTGGAAGAGATAGGAGTGATATGAAGATCATGAGCACATAAAGTGAATGAAGGTGATGGTTAGAAGCACGTGAATGCACACACACAGGAGAGACAAGCGAGATACAATGGAAAGTAGAAGATAGGCTATATTCCTCAAGAAGATTCTTACAACTCAAAATAAGCTCTAATCTCTAACTTGCAAACACTAGCTAACCTCAAAAATGAGCTCTCTAGCTCTTTTTATAGATTCTAGACTAGTTTTGACCAGTTTCATACCTAGTGTCTTGCATAGTTAAAATAGGTTCTGGGGGTCATTTTGGAGATCTAAACGAGATCTAAAAATAGCCAAAACTGATATGGCCATTCTACCTAAGCTCCTCAAGCTCAAGGAATCCTTGGCTTGCACAAAATGCAGCTATTAAATACAAAATTGGGTATTTTATGATACATATATTACAAAAGTGATGAAAATCACTATTTAGAGTTTTGAAAAAGTAATATCAAATATATTTCTTTCAAAAAAATGATTGCATGCCTCCTCACGACTCATTACAATTCTGTCTTTACATACTTCCTCTGTGTCGATCCTTTGACTACCACTGGATGTATTGCCAACACATGAGGAAGGAGATAAGGAAGAGATCTCACACACACACTCTCACAATCAAAGAGAAGCCATGTCAAAGAAATGAAAAAGTGATATGTTTCATCTTGGATCATCACATGTTGAGCTTGATATCTCAACACTCCCCCTCAAGCTCAATGTCATGTCCTGTAATCCAAGCATCTTCCAAAACTTCTTCAGCTTCTCTACTCCAAGTGCTTTAGTGAAAATATCAGCAACTTGTTCATCTATTCTCACATAAACAAGATCAATATCACATGCTAATACCTTCTCTCTTATGAATTGATAATGTGCCTTGATATGCTTTATTCTGGCATGAGACACAGGATTTCATGCTAACTGTATGTTGCTAAGATTATCACAATAGATGGTGATAGCCTTTTGCACTTCCGCACCTAAATCTGTCAGTAGCATCTCTAGCCATGATGCCTTACATGCTTCCATTCTAGCATTTCTATACTCAGCCTCTGTACTTGACAAAGCAACAGTGGGTTGCTTCTTATTGCTCCATGTAATAGATGCACTCCCAAGTGAGAATAGAAAGCCACTAGTAGATCTTCTATTTGGAATGCTACCAGCCCAATCTACATCAGCGTATCCGTGAACCTCCAAATCTACACTAGCTTCATAAAACAATGCATAATCCAAAGTAGCACTCACATAACACATTAGGGGAAAAAATGAACCCTACATGGGTCTTTTAGATTAAGGAGTGATTAAGGGTGGACCAATGGGAGGAGGGTGGTGGCCATAGTCTAGACTGTCAATTTACTAGACTAGGCCTAGGCTTCCCTTGGTTTGTGCTAGTCAAAGGCTCTAAAACCACTATGAATCCGTGGTTTTGGTGAGAAGAGTGGTTTGAGATTTCAAATATTTAAATCTTGGCCATTGGATGGTCCAAAAGATCCAATGGATAATGTGATTGTGCAAAAGTCAAGGCTACTTGTAAGTTAAACCATCCGATCATTCAAGTATCGTATGGCTCTAATGTACTTCACAAAAGGAACTACGCGAGCAACTATAAGCCGTCCGATTAAGCTACGATCCAAGGGCTGAAGACCATCTCAAGTCACCCAAAGCGCCTTTTCACATAAGCTCTTGGATGTACATTTGATCCGACAGCTACGGATGAGAGCAAAAGTTGGATCATCTTGAAAAGTGGACGTCCGTGCGATCTTGGACAGATCTAACGATTGGAAATGACTATCAAATTGTGCTCAGCTTGAAATCCGGATCGGCGTTTGATCTTGCAGTCATCCAATGGCTTTGAAGGACCCGCGTTTTTATATCAGCATGAAACATGGTAGACCATTAGATCTTGGACAAATGAAGGGTTGTGGTAGACTAGACATTTCACCTTCTCTCTCTACTACGCCATTCCAAATACTCGTGCAATCATTATGGTCCCCCATCTCTTTTAATCGCCATCGTTCAAAGGAACATATCCAATGGTCTGAATTCAATTCGTCCCATGATACATTTGAAGTTTTTTTTCTCCTATATTTTAATAGACAAAACCACCAGTGGTATTTTGTGTCCCCTTAATCCTTGACAATCTTAAATTTAATCCCTAAAAATTAGGGATCCTTACAAGGCCCATGCAAGGCTCCTTTTTTCCCCTAATGATAGAGTGCGCCTCAGAGCATCTAAATGTGGCTTCTTGGGAACCTGCATAAATTTACTTTCAAGTCCAACAATGTAGCTTAGATCAAGCCTTGTAATTGTGAGATATATCAAACTTCCCACAATTTTCCTGTACATAGTAGCATTTTCCAATGCTTCACCTGATGTAGTATCCAATTTCAAATTTTGATCTAGTGGCATGGAAATTGGCTTACAATCATCCATACCATACTTTTGCAGCATATTGAAGGCATATTGCCTTTGTGACATCCATATACCTGTTTTTGTATGTATAAACTCAATGCCCAAGAAATAGCGTAGCACACTAAGATCTTTCATGTCGAATTCCTGCATAAGAAGTTGCTTTACCTCTTTAATGATTTCTTCATTATCACCACCTACAATCAAGTCATCAACTTAAATAGACACAATTTTGATGCCATCATCACCCTTCCTTGCATATAGTGAACGATCTGCATCACACATAGAAAACCCAATGGTGGTTAACTAATCAGCACTCCTTGCATGCCATGCACGAGGAGCTTGTTTAAGCCCATACAAAGCCTTTTGCAACCTGCAAATATATTCTGGATGCTTTGAATCTTCATATCCTTGTGGTTGGTCGATCTATACTTCTTCCTATAACTCACGATGTAAGAAAGCATTCTTCACATCCATCTCATGCATAGTCCATCCTTTTGTTGTAGCTAATGCAACAAGTGTTTTGTTAGTAGACATTTTAGCTACAGGACTGAATGTTTCCTCATAACCAATGCCATATGTCTATGCATATCCTTTTGCTACCAATCATGCTTTGTACCTACTTATGCTACCATCATCATTGTGGTTTACCTTGTCAATCCACTTGTAGCCTATGGGTCTCTTTCCTTGGGGCAATGGAACCAACTTCCATGTATCATTTCCATAAAGTGCAGCCATCTCCTCATCCATAACTTTTTCTCAATCTGCATTTCCAATTGCATCTTCAAAACAAGAGGGTTCAACATCTTGTATTACCTTTGTCATGTAGGCACAATGACGATCCATGTAACTATCATATGTCAATCGTTGCACTGAATTTTGCATCCTTCTAGATCTTCTTGGTCCCGGGTCACTTCTTTCTTACTCCTGGAGTCTTCACAGAGGGCAATCCAAGTTCCTCATCAAGGCTCTTTTCTGAACCACTTGAATCTCCATCAATGTCTTCAGAACCTGCACATGTTTTACTACTAGCAAAAAGCTTTTCTTTACCTTTCTTGGATGTATTTGATGAATTTGTTGGACTGAAATTTTCATGCAATCTTCCACTCCCTAGATTTGAGTTGGAACTATTGCTTGGTGATTCATCTGGTCCACTCAAAGCTTAAGATTCTGCACTTGATTTTCAACATTTTCTTTGCCATTTGGTTCAAGATTAAGTCCATCTTTGGCATCTACATAGAAGCTTGACATTTCATCAAATACCACATCTCTTCTCAACTTCACCTATTGTGTGAGTGGCTTATAACATGTATATCCCTTTTCCTTAAGGGAGTATCCAATGATGACACATTTTTTTTGCTTTTGGATCAAGCTTCATCCTCAACTCATCTGGAACATGTATATATGCAATACAACCAAAAACTTTCATATGTGATAAGTTTGGCTTTTTACCTCTGAACTTCTCTTCAAGTGTACTTGATGTACAATAGTAGTTGGAGTTTTGTTCATGATGTATACAGTCGTATGCACAGCTTCTGCCCAATAACAATGAGGCATATTCTTCTTAGCCATCAAGGCTCTTGTAATTTCTACAATATGTCTATTTTTGTGCTCACCAACACCATTCTGTTGTGGTGTGTACTTGCATGAAAACTGATGTCAAATACCATGACTTTTTAGAAAATTTTTGAACTCTATTCATCTCCTCAATCAGATCTTAATGTTTGAATATACTTCCCTATCTGGTTTTCCACCAAATCTTTAAAATTATGGAAGTTAGTGAACATCTCACTCTTCTCTTTCATGAAATATAACCACACATTCGGTGTAGGATCATCAATGAAAGTAACATAAAACATGAAACTGCCCATAGGTGTGGTCTTTGCAGGATCCCAAACATCTGTATGTACTATTTCTAGTACATTCTCACTTACATGCTTGTCATGCAAAAATGATGCTCTTGATTGTTTACCAAATTGACATGTTGCACATACCTTTTGCATTTCTGCAACTTTGAAATTTGGTAGTCCATTGACAATCTCCTTGGATTGCATCAATTTCAGCCTTTACAAGTTTGCATATCCAATTCCATCTTTTGCAAACATGGATGCATTCATTTCAAGAATTTTCACATTCAAGGTGAACATCCTATCCAATTTGTTTCCTTTGGCAACCAATCATCCATTCTATTTGTACTCTTCTACATATAACCCATCAGCATTGAACCTGGCTTGTAATCCCTGGTCAACCATTTGTCCAACAGAAACCAGATTCTTTGTTATATTTGGAACATGCAGCACATCAGCAAGATGTTTTACCTTCCCATCCTCCATAGATAGTGCTATGTTTCCTGTATGCTCAATAGGGTGTGATGTGTCATGACCTCTTTCAACATATCCAGGAACTAGCAATTTCTACAAACTACTAAACCATTCTGCATGACTACTCATGTGATTTGAAGCACCTGAATCAACAAACCAGACATTACCATTCAATCTTGAACCATTAGTAGACATTGTATTCATCATATGAGGTTGAACCATGAATAGCTTCTCAAAATCGTCTGCACTTGTGGACGCATAGTTGTTTTGTTGCCTTCTGTTATTTTGATTCTTCAACCTGCAATCACGTTCAAAGTGTTAAGGTTTACCACAATTCCATCATCCTTTACTGTCATTACCTGAATCATTTCTTTGGAAATTTCTGCGATCTCTTTGGCTCCCCCTACCTCAAAACTATCCTCTTCGTCTTGCATGGTTTTGTTATTGACCTTGGTCTTGGTTATTATGTCCTCTTCCACTTCCAAAGCCTCTACCTTTGCCTCTTTCTCTTCCAGAGTAGAATACCTACTCAGAACTAGGTTTTCCTTGGGATTTTGAATCCTCACCAAGATTCTTTTCTTCAATAATTAGCATAGATACCAGATCAGCAAAATTCAGAATATTTTCCCTAGTCTATATAGAAGTTTTGAACTTCTTATATGTAGCTCCTAAACCATGAAAGCAAACTTCCACCTTATCATCATCACCTACATTCACACCAATAGATGCAAGTGACTCACATATGCTTTTGATTTTTCAGGGTGTAGTCACTTACCAACATGCTCATTTTCTCCAGTGGACGCAGCTCATTCTTGAGTTTCAATTTCCATGCCTTTGTATTGGTCTCATACAATGTGACGAAATTGTTCCAAGCCTCTTTTCGAGTCTTGGCATCCTATATGTGCCCAATCATGCTATCTTGTATGATAAAAAATAGCCAATACATTACCTTTCATGCTCCTTGATTCCATTCTTCATATGCTCTTAACTAGTTTGTAGTTTGATTCCTTTCTGGTAAACTGTGGAGTGTTTTCGTTCTCTCCTTTGATGTACTTCCAGTAGCCTTTTCCCATCATGAAATACATCATCCTGAATCTCCAAGCATGGAAGTTGTTCTTGTCTAGCTTATCACTCATAAGCTGACTCATTCCATCTATGTTTGCCATTTCTGTAGCTATTCACAACACTGCAAAACACTACAAGCAGCGCTTCTGCTTGAACACTATCGCACTATGACATGACAGTTCAATCTCAAAAAAACATAGTTTTTGTGTATCAATAGTACACAAAATTGCTTGAAATTTTAGATCTGGAATATATGAGTGTTTTCAAACATGATGCAAGTCATAGTTTTGCAAATTGACATGGTTTTTCTATAGGCCCCACCATGCAGGCTCAAAACAGAGGTCAAGATGGCTATGAAACTTTGATCCAACAAAAATGAGTGACCCTAAAGGGATAACTCACGAAAATATTTTGAGGTCTTCTATCTTCACGCCAATTTTCATAGCAATCTGAGGTCATTTGTGAATTGCGCTTTCTTCGCACCTTCTCGCGTATTCTCCACCGTCTGCATTCTCCAGGAGCTCTCTAGAGCCACACTGGCTCTGATATCATGTCACGAGGAAGGAGATAAGGAAGAGAGCTCGCACACACACTCTCACGATCAAACAAGAGCATACAAACATATTGAGGCAAGGAAGAATGATTCTTCTTCTTCTTCTTTTACATAAAAGGAATGTACAAGAATGACCTAAAAACAAGAATACAACAAGTGCAATATATAAATAATAGTACATAAGGAAAATCCTAATGTCCGTGAATGAGTGAGTAGCAAGAACCAAATGTGGCATCACTCTCAGTAGATAAATCTAGTAAAGCTCAATGAAGTATTATTGACATATACCGGCATGACCACTATACATGTCAGAGAGATGAAAAAGTGACATGTGTCATTTTGGATCATCACAAGTTGAGCTTGATATCTCAATCGATAAACCATCAGTAATATCCAAAATGGCCCATGAAAGTGTGGACTTCTTTGACATTCGTAGGCTTTGGAAAATTCACTATTGTCTTTATTTTGTCTTCATCCATCAAAATTCTATTCTTTGAGAGAATCTTTCACAAGATTTTTCCTTTTCTAACCATGAAGGTGCACTTTTTTGGATTTAAAGAGATTCTATATTGCCTGCATTTAGCAAATAGTTTTCCCAAGATTGGGATATTCCCAAGCCTTAGTGCAATTATATGCACATAATTCATCCACATATACTTCCAAATATTTCCAAAAACATTCTTTAGATACATAACAAATCAACTTTTGAAAAGTGAGAGGATCATTTGTTAGACCGAATGGCATAACTTTGAATGCATAATATCCTCAAGTCAATAGAAAAAGCAGTTGTATATGGTTCTTCACATGCAATCCTAACTTGATTGTAGCTTGAGAAACCATCTAAAAAGACATAAAATTCTTTTCTTGTTACCCTTTCTAAAATGTGATCAGTGATCAAAAGTGGATAATAATCCTTAATGCTAGCAGCATTAATCTTGTTTAGATTGATGCAAACTCTTAGTTTTCCCTAAATTGATGCAAACTCTTAGTTTTCCATTTTTCTTGGGCACAAAATTATGGAGGATACCAATTCGGCATGCTCAATCTCATGTATTAGACCTACTTCTAAGATTTTATCTATTTCCTCTTTAATTTTGGCCCAGTATACATCATTGCAAGTGTAAGGCCTTTGTTTCAAGGGTTTTGCATCTCGTTCCATAGGGATAGTATGAGCACATATCTAAGGGTAAACACCTTTTAGATTTCTATATGACCAAGCAAAGACACCTCAATACTATTGGAATAACTCTTTTAGTTGAGCATCTTCTATATTTGATACCTTGCTTCCAATGTATGTAAACTTTTCTTCTCCCTCTTTGATAGTTATTATCGCTTTCTTCTTCATTTCTTGATCATCACATGATTCTCCTACTTTGGCCGCATGTTTGGATCTTAGCACCACAACTTTTGGACTTTCAATTTTTGGACTTTCAAGTTATTGGATCCCTAATACAATCATCTTCTTCAATTCCTTTTAGGAACTCCTTTTCATAATTAAGTTCCAATTCCATATGGATTGAAATCAAATCCTTGTTGTTGAAATTCTCATCTTAAACTTGTAATGGTTCTCCTTTCTCAATTTCTTCTAGAACCATCAACATGAACAATCTCTTGAGGTCATGACCTTCTAAATCGTAGTATTTTAAAGTGTTGTCATGAACACAAATTTCCATGGTGGCTAGGATTTTCATCCAATCCTAAGGTTCAAATTCATTAGCATTGAAACATAGGAATATAATATTTATCTTTTATACATACATCTTGAATCACTACACTTCTAGGATTTCTTTGTGCAAATCATTTCTTTTCTCTATGAGTCTGCCTATAAACCCACAAATTTTCATCCTTAACCATCCAAGACTCTCATTTTGATCATTTTTCTTAGAAAAAAATCATCTACATTTCTTTTATGTTATTGTACATGATGGGAAGGATGCCTCTATGTTAGAATGTATGCAGATTAATTCTTGTTGTCATTCCTAAATGTTGCAATAAAGCACTTTGTTGTCCTAATCTTGTGCAACTTTCAATTGACACATGAAAGGACTTCCTAGAATCATCTCATACTTGCTTGCTTGGCTAAAGTTGCAATAGCTAAAGTGTGATCAAAATCAACTCCATAAGTATTCAACTTCAAGTTCTTTAGCAAAGCAATGGGTAGTTGTATATTTCTATTAGCCAATTGTAATTTCAGACGAGTGGATCACAATTCAAGTTTTCCCCACTTTTTCCATAAAGATTTAGTGACTATTGCTATGATTGCTCCACTATTTGAAATTTCTTTTGTAGTGTGCTCATTGAACGAGAAGGTAGGCAAGTATTGCACTTATCGCCCTCACTATATTCACCAACCTTGTCAATTAGAACTTACTTTACACTCAATTTATCTTATTTAGGCTTAGATTCTAAAGTTTTAGTTTGAGTGGAGATTGGGTCTAGATTTTTGGGCATACTTTGCCATAAGGGTGGCTTTGCATGTAGTTCATCTATTGTCAGTATACATTGTACCTAGTTATTATTCAATACTTCCCTGTTCAATTTACTCTTTGTATTTTGGGACATAGGAAACTTAATGGAAGTTGCATTTTTCACTACATACTCTCTTTTGTAGTCTCCCATATACTATGGTAAACCCATGACATCTCTATCTTCTTCCTCTTTTGCTAAAAAATCAATTAATGAATCACCCTCATTCAAGGGATAATCCAAGAATTAAGACTTGTCAAAATTTTGAACCTCTTTTAGTAGTGGTTCTTCTCTATCTTTCCTATCTTTTTTTCATTTTGCTTATTGCACCTGATCCCATAAGTACTCTAGCCACTTCTCCTTTACTTTGGGGATTACGGAGCTAATCTCTACCTCATCATTGTTTTGATTGTTTAACTTATCACTAATGTGTTCTAGAGCCAAAGATTTGATTGAATTTAGCACAATTGTAGTATCAATGTTGGTTTCTTTTGGCTCTTTTCTTTTTCTAGGTTCTAGATGATACAAGTCTAGTTGATGATCCATTATTGAAGTGAGCATAGGATTTTGAACTACAATTGTATGTGCTTTATCCCTAAGAAGGATAGCTTCCTCAAGAATCCTCTTTGACAACTCAATGAGTTGTTTGAACATGTTTAGCTTGTCTTTCTCTAATTGGACATCAGGTTAACAATGAGGGTCTGTCTCTATATTAGGGCCTTACTCGAGCCTTGTAGGCTTTAAAAATCATCTCTAAGTCCTCAATTAGAGGATCTCCAAGAGTAGAACCTACTTCCATCTTCTTATAAATGTTCTTTTCCCTAGACGCTACTGATTTTTCTTAAGAAACCTCATTGCATGCCTTTTGTAAATCCTTTTCTAAACTTCCTATTTTCTTCTCCCATTTTTGACTAATTTTCTCTTTATGTTGCTTACAATTCAAGTTCCTTTTCTTCTTCTTCTTCTTCTTCTTCTTCTTCTTCTTCTTCTTCTTCTTCTTCTTCTTCTTCTTCTTCTTCTTCTTCTTCTTCTTCTTCTTCTTCTTCCTCTTCTTCCTCTTCTTCTTCTTCTTCTTCTTCTTCTTCTTCTTCTTCTTCTTCTTCTTCTTCTTCTTCTTCTTCTTCTTTTCTCTATATGGCTCTAGATTGAGGGATGAAGAGGTGAAGGTTCTTTTTCCTCATTCAATTGTTCAACCTCTTTCTCCTTAGCTTGTTCCTTAGCTTGCACAATGCTAATGATAGCATAAGCAGGTATAAAGAAAAATTGGTAGAAAATGGATATGCATAGACATATGGCATTGAGTATGACAAAACTTTCAACCACATAGCTAAAATGGTTATTCTTATAGCACTCATTGTATAGGCTATAGCAAAAGGATGGATTTTCTATCAGTTGGATATTGAGAATGCTTTCTTACATGGTGAGTTGAAACAAGAAGTATACATGGACCAGCCACAAGGGTATGAGGATCCAAAGCATCCAAGATATCTTTGTAGGTTGTAAAAGGCTTTACATGGGCTTAAAAAATCCCCTCATGCTTGGGATGCAAGGATTTCATATTATTTAACTTCCATTCTTATTTTTTGTGTGATGTATATCACTCATTATATGCAAGGAAGGGTAATGATGGCATCACAATTGTGGTTATTTATAAGAAAACATTAAAGGGGTAAGTCAAATCTTTATGTAAGAATTTGACATGAAAGATCTTGGTGTGTTGCATCACTTTTGGGTGTTGAGTTTATATATACAAAAAATAGGTATATGGATTTTCCAAAGGCATTATGCATTGAGTATCCAACAAAAGTATGATATGACTGATTGTAAGCCTTTCACTAAAGCACTTGGAGTAGAGAAGTTGAAGAAGTTTTGAAAGATGCTTGGATTATAGGACATGATCTTGTGCTTGAGGCAGAGTCTTGGGATATCATGTTGAAGTTTGAGGTCTGCAAAAGCACCTGAACAACGCAACGAAGAAGAAGAAGTTAGGAGCACAACACACAATACTTAATGTATTACCACTAGAATGTACAAAGATGAGTAACCCATTAGGGCAATAGGCATATATACAAGTTGGGGGCAAAAAAAACTCCTAAAGAGGGAAAAAAGTGCCCCAGTGGTCCTAGTGTGTTCAAACACATCACTACCCAAATATATCAACAAATCCCCCCTAGGAGTGATGTGATGAACAAGGAGTTGACACGCATGTATGAGGAAGTGCCAAGCTATGTGGAATCAATCCACAAAAGGAAGTAAGCACAAAGCTTTGTGAAAAGCTTCAAACTTCTCCCTAGGTAGAGCCTTCGTGAAAAGGACTACAAGGTTCTCATGCATGGGCACATATGCAAAGATGATCTCTCCAGCAAAGAACCTCTCCCTGAAATAATGATAATGCACCTCAATGTGCTTAGTTCAAGCATGGAACACAGGTTTCCTCACAACTGCCAATGCACTTTGATTGTCAGTGAATATGGTGGTGGTAGAAGACTGACCAACACCTAAATCAGCCATACGGCATCTAAACCACACACACTCAACACTAGCTCCGAATGCTACCCTATATTCAACCTCCCAACAAGAAGTGGCCACAGCAAGCTACTTCTTGCTCAACCAAGATATACATGAGCTACCAAGCATGAACCAAGATCCACTAGTGGACACATGAGTATCATAGCAACCAGCCCAGTGAGAGTCACAAAAAGCATGTAAATTTGGCAGTAGTGATCCCGCATGTGATAAAACAATCCAAGTAGTGGGGTATCACTCAAGTAACAAAAGATGCGCTTAACCACTTGCCAATGCTTGACACTTGGGCAATGCATAAACCTGCTCATCTAGGGGTCTCGCTAAGTAATGCATAGGTAAATCAAGCATCCAATAGCCTACTCATAGAGAACAACATCAAATGCATCTCCAGCATCATGAAATCTCAATCGTAAACCTGTCTCCATAAGAGTGACAATAGGTTTGGTAGTCTTCAAGGCCAAAATGCTGCAATAATGTTTCAATATATTTTGTTTGACACAAAGCTATTCCACCATCAACTTGCATAAACTGAATGCTCAAATAATGATGCAAATTCCCCAAATCAAACATCTCAAATGAGGCATGCAAATCAGCCTTGAAATCAACAATATGCTTCTCATGAGGACCAATGAGCAGCATGTCATTAACATACACAACAATGATCATAAGCACACCATTTGCACACTTAACGTATAATGTGCTCTCAATTTGACTATTCTCAAAACCATGTGCAATCAGATAGGAATGTATCTTTTCATACCAAGCATGTGGAGCTTGCTTTAAACCATATAATGCCTTCTTTAACCTACACACCTGGTTTTCATGCCCTTTCTGCACAAAGCCATGGGGCTAAAAAATATACACTTCTTCATGCAAGTCACCATTCAAAAATGCAATTTTAATATCCAATTGATGTACATTCCAACCATGATGAGTTGTAAGTGCATAGATGCTATGAACAATAGTCATTCGGCATGTAGGTGCAAAGGTCTCATCGAAGTCAATGCCTCTTTCCTATGCATAACCCTTTGCAATAAGCTTAGCCTTATACATGTCAATTGTTCCATCAGGCTTACGCTTCAGCTTGTATACCCACTTAGTGTCAATGGCCTTCATGCTAGGAGGCAAGTCACATAAAGACTAGGTACTATTCTTCATTATAGCATCATATTCAAATTGCATAGCAACCATCCAATTTTTTGAATTTTGTGCCTCATCAAATGAAATAGGCTCATTCTCATCAAAGAGACTAGAGGCAGCCATATCATCACAATCTGATGCAAAAGAAGCATTATGAGAGCCTGATGAGTACGATATGACAGAGGTGCATCTAATTTGCTCTCACACAAAGCCTGCACCAGCCATTTTGGCATAGGTTTTTCCTCCTCAATATTAATTCTCTCATCAACAAGTGTATCATGTAAATCTACATTAGAAATGGAATGATCTGCATCATCACATGAAACATGTAATGGTTGAGACTATGCCTCATTAGGACTAGCATTAGACTGTCCATCTGTAAAAAGAGTAGCAAAGTTTCATACATGTCTTTGGAGCTAACTAATGTCTCTTTAGTACATGAAAGTAATGGCTGAATAGCATCTTCCACAAAAACAAAATCATGACTAACCAAAATGTGTTTAGTTTGTGGATGATATAGACAATAGCCTTTGCTTTCAGAACAGTACCCAAAAAAAATACATTTCAATGCTTTATCATCCAATTTCTTGCAATGTTTTTCAAGCACTAATGCATATGCCCGACAATCAAAAACACACAGGTGAGCAACATATGGCTTGTGACCATGCCAAGCCTCATATGGAGTGATAGACTGCAATGCTTTAGTGGGACACCTATTAAGTACATATGTTGCACACATGATAGCCTCAAGCTTGACTCTTGACTATACACCTCGCCATCTCCATGAGTGACCTATTCTTCCATTTAGCAACTCCATTTTGTTGAGGTGTATCCAGCACTATACAGTGATATTTTATCCCACGTTCAACTAAGAATGCATTAAAGTCAGAAGATATATATTCCATCCCTTGATCAGAATGGAGGCTGCCCATTTTACATGCTGACAGATTTTTTGCCAAAATTGAAAACTGATTTGAGCACATAAACACTTCGGACTTTGCTTTCAATGGATATATCCATGCATGCCTGGAAAAATCTTTGATGAAAGTCACAAATTAATGATAGTTCCCAAAAGAAGGTTTCTGCATATGACCACAGACATCACTATGAACACATTGTGATTTCTGAGTAGCCCAAACTAAACCATCTTTTGGGAATGATGAACGGTGCATTTTGCGCAAAATATAGCCTTCACAAACATGTTTACCGGGTGCCTCGAGTTTGGGCTAAGAGGACACCATTCTAGAGTTGTGTAGGCATAGCAAACTGGCAAAATTCAAATTACCAAAGCTTTGCATCTCACATAGCCTAAGATTCATGTACTGCACATGCTGAATCATTCACAAATCCTTCATAGTCTACGATCTTATACAGCCCATGACATAAAATACCAGAAGCAATAATTTTGATAGATCATGAACTATGCATTTGTCATCAACATATTTCACAACCAAGCCAATCTTAGCTAAAGCTAAAACTGATAACATATTTTTCTTGATCCCTAGCACAAATAAAGCATCCATCAATGTAATAGAACTACCATCAGTAGTAGTCAGAATGATCTTACCAAATCTCATGATAGGATAAGAGGAGTTGTTGGTGCATGTGATAGTATTCCCTGTAGGGGTAGTCTCGTGAAGTGAAGAAACTGCACTATGAGGTAATATTTTTGGTTGCCCCACTATCAAAGTACCAACCATCTGAGTCTAGTGCAGACATACACTGCTCATGAGAAGATAGGTCAAGACTGCAAACAGTAGTAAATGCCCATTCTTCATTCTACTCAAGATTAGCAGACTCTGTTTTCGATGTAGAGGCCTCTACCACAACCATTCGAGCCTCTTTCTTCTTTGCCTCTTTTGCAACCAGTTTTGGACAACTCTGTATGACATGATCATTTGCTTTACAGTACTTGTAAAACAATTTCTGCTTTTCTTTTTTCTTTTTGTCTTTGTCATCCTTCTTTAGTTGTGCAAAATTAGCATATTTTTTCTTACTAGTATAAAAACTCCATTTACCTTTGCCCTTGCTGAAAAAGATGAGTAACCCCTTAGGGCAATAGGGCTATATAAAATTCGGGAGAAAAAAACTCCTAAAGAGGGAAAAAAGTACCTTGGCAGTCCTAGTGTGTTCACACACATCACTACCCAAATATATCAACATATCAAACTTAAAATGTGGTGATCAAGGATGACACATACCAATTTTCTTTTTGTTTTTTGAGAGTAGAATGAATTGGAAACACATACCCAACCTCATAAGGTAGAGGCACCCATCTTTGAGGAACTCTTACATATGTGCATCCAACACTTGAACTCAAGACTTCCTCCTCCAAACTCAAGGTGTCAAACCACTAGGCTAAGCTACACGGGCTTGGACAACACATACCAACTTTCATTTCTCTGACATGTAATATGGTTATGCCAATATATGTCAGGGATACTTTTAGTAAGCATTACCAAATTTATCTACCAAGAGTGATGGCACATTACTTTCTTACCTAATTATACTTGACATTAGGTTTTTTTTTTTATTTTTCATTATATATTTTACTAGTTGTGCTTTTGTATTAATTCATTCTTGTATATTCTCTTTATGTAATAGAAGATGTAGAATAAAATCATTCTTCCTTGCCTCAATTTGTGTGTGCTACTCTCTTTGTGTGTGAGTGTGTGAGAGTGTGTGAGAGTGTGTGAGAGCTCTCTTCCTTATCTCCTTTCTCTTGACACAACTTTCTTAATGGATATTTAGGCTATAATCAAGCAGTCATCAATCCACAAGACCAAGATGGTCTTCACTACTGATCAAGGCATACACTCAAACAAACAAAAAACACACATTCCAAAGTTATGACAGATTTTTGATAAATTTAGGGAATAAAGGGTGTGTTTGAATCTAGAAATGTGTTTCTTTATGGTAAGAGAGGGTAAACTTTTGGATCACAATATCTAACAAAGACATTTCTATTGATGATTATAGAATTAGATCTATAACAAATCTTTATGACCTAATAGGTCAAAGAATTACAATTTTTTATGGTTCATTATGGACAATATTGTAGGTTTATCCAAATGTGCACAATCATTGCAAACCTCTTGGACAACTTCAATTGGATTGAGGGATGTGAAAAATCCTTCCTATAGCTTAAATTATGCTTATAGTCAGCACGAATCTTAACTATTCTTGACTAGAAAAGAGTTTCACATTTATGTAGATGGATCTAGTTATGCAATCCAATGCATGCTCGCACAACCTACAAATAGAGATACTTTGGATCTCCCAATTTCCTATTCCAATCACCACTAAATGGAGTTGAAAACAATCACAAAACAATCGAGTGTGAGGGACTATGTATGGCTTATTATGTTAATCTTTTGATATTAATTATTAAGCAATAAGTTGAAGTTTCTTCACCAATCATCAAGTGTTATTGTATGTTCTCAATAAACCTTACAAGATAGGATGTTAAGTGAGATGGTCTCTCTTAGTAAGGGAATATGATTTTGAAGTTGTAGTTAGAAAATGGAAAACCTACATGTGGGATGACCATTTTTCTTCACTTACCATAGAAAAACAACCATAAGGTGTTTCTAAAAAACTACCAAATGCCTAACTTTTCAATGTGTAAGTAGTTCCCAAGTGGACAAGACCTTTAGTCCCAATTTCGATTTTGTTCCATGACATAAATATGTATACACCAGAGAAAATGAGATCTTGCATTCCCAAAAATATCAATTGTTAGGATGAGTTTTATACTGGCAAGACTATCAAGGAATTTTTTCTTCTTGTGTTGATGATAATGAGAACAAAGTCATACTGTAGAAGGTGCATCTAAGATTGGTGGGCAAGCACTATTCCAAACAATGAATGCTTTAAAATCTAAAACTATTGGGAGTGTATTGGACCTCTATGGAAAGAGATATGCATACAATTTTGAAGTGATGTCATATCTTTGCCCACAAACCACCCACAAAACATGTGACACTCTATCATGTGTCTCTAGTGCTAGATTGGAGTGCACCTTTGGTAGAGTATCTATGAATAGGTAATTTCTCCTTAGCTGCCAATCTTGCTAGACAACAAATTGTATGCTTGGAAGCTAAGGACTATGCACTTATCTAAGATCATTTATAAGATAATGAGATGGATACCTATGACTATGTGTAAACTAAAATGCATACTTATCCATCTTAGAAGTGGCACACAGAGGTGTGGTCAGAGGTAATTTTTCTCCAAAAAGAGTCACCAAGTCTCTTCTATTCCCAGATTTTTGGTGGCCTACCCTCCAAATGGATGCCACCACTTATGTCAAGTGGTGGGAAACATGTCAAAGAGCACAATACCCCATCTGACATGATGAAATGTTATTAACGCCAATAATGGGAGGATGTACTTTCCCTAAGTGTGGAATTGACTTCATAATACCTATCAATTCCACCCACAAGGAATTCAGACGTACAATACATCATCATATCCATGAACTATTTAGAAAAATGGGTAGAAACCAAGGGAGTAGGAAGAATGATGCATATACCATTGCTAGGTTTTCATTTATGAATGTCTTCATGAGGTTTGGACTACTTGTCAAGCTTGTGAACGATAGAGGAATTAACTTGTTAAAAAAAGCCATTGAATATCTACTTCAAGGGTTGATGGTTACACATAAGAATTCAATCTCCTATCATTCTCCAAAGAACATGAAAGTTGAGAGCACAAACAAGATTTTGTGCAACATACTTATCAAGATGGTAGATAAGATGTCTGAGTAGTACAAACAACTTCAAGTGTTTGGGCATATTTCATGGAAAGAGGGAGCACATGTTGGTAGGAGTGACCAAGGTTGAGCACAAGCTACCATCAAAAGTGACGAAGCACTCGTGAAGTCCTAAAATTTCATTTTCTCATTGTATTTCCAAAAATAATGATTTTTATCACTAACCTTTGTATATAAAACCCAATCTTTTTAATAATGAGCTCCATATTGTGCAAGAAAAGGAGTCCAGTTTGAAGAGTATTAAATTATCTTTTTTCTTAGTTTTGTAATCTTTGGAGCTCATTTACAACCTCATATTAGTTTAAGAACCTAATTTTTAAGTATCTCTAACAAAAGGTATGAATCTAGACAAAGCTATTTAAAAATATATTAATAGAGATCTCTGGTTCATTGTGAGAAGGTGATTAGTTGAGGATAGAAAGTTAGAGAGAGAAAACTATTGTGGATTCTTGTAATCATTTAGTGAGATATTTCAAAGCTTTCATTGTTCCACTAATTATTTCTCTTCATTGTGTGTGTGCATGTGCATGCATTTGTTGCATTCATGTGCTCATGTGTATGCACTTTCACTCATCACGTGCTCACAATCTTTTTATCATTACCTTATCTCCTTGGTTGATAATTTAAGGTAAGGGTTCTATCCTCAACATTGATTTGTTCATCATTATTGGTAATCCAAGTCCACACCAATAGGTAAGTTTAATTGTATGTGCACCATAAGGGAATCAAGGAAGTTTGAGGTTTGTGGATTTGCTAGGATTAGTGAAGGCGTTTTTGTCATATGTGCATGCATTTTATTTGTATTCATCAAGGGATAGGAAACAAGTTTATATGTATATGAGCATTAATTATTTGATTGATTAAAGTCATGTGTCATTTGGTTTGGGTATGTACATGCAAGAACGAATTTGATTAAGGACAATTGAAAAATCTTGTTGGCTTCTAGGACAATTTGAATTCAATGGACTCTTTGAATTAGTTCCTATGTTTGAAATAGACAAAATGTGGACATAAATCGATGAATTTGTACCTAAAGATGATACAAAAAAGGCTCAGAGAAGCTAGCCTAGTACCAATCCTTTTGAAGGAGAGATTCTAGAGTAGATACTTATGTCAATATCAATGACAATTAGATTGTTCTTGGCTTGAAGAATTCAAGTCAACTTGCAAAGAGGGGATAAACAAGCATAAACTTTCTCCTCTCTAGAAAATATAGGTGAATCATCGGAGGATTAATCCCCTCCAGGTTAGGAGTCTAGTCCTACTAGAATTGGCTTGTCAAGAAACTGTTTGTTCATTTTAAGAAATTAGAATTCTCAAGACATTAGTAGTGTTTCCAACTTGGAAGCTAGTAGATTAATACATTCATTTTCATTTGTTCCCTAGTGCCCCTTGTAGTCTCTAGTCTTCTCTCATATATAGCAAAAGATAAAGAAGATTCAATATCATCTAAGTAGTTTAGGGATTTTTGGTCGATGTATAGAACTCTTCCCATTGAGCTATTGGGAACAATTATAGAGGCATTTACTATGTTTCAGATCCCACATACATATAATTGATTCTCCCATTTAGGATCAAAATTAAGGATTTCCTTATATTGGATTAAAAATATTCCCGAGGGATTTGTCTCCTTGAGGGTGCAAAATGATTCTTAGGGAGTGGGTTGTTGCACATTCACGGCATATGCATTTCAAGAGCATCATGGAAATTATGTATTCTATGGAGTATCTAAGTATGTCAAGTGCGACTAATGCCGATGAAAAAAAATGACCCTAACTTAAAGGATCCCTTTAAATCATGTCTTTTGGAGAATTTTTTTGGATTAGAATACGGCCATGCCCTTAGAAGTGTAATAAGAGGCTAGGAGTCCCTCAATCTACCACTATTTACAATAAAAGTGGGGGATGCAAAAGGAGTGGTGGAGAGTAGTTCTCCATCAACATAATAAGTTATATATGGGTTGCTTATATATGGGAGCAAGCCTCTAGTTCATCAACATGTGTGTTTTTCTCTCTCATTCATCGTTTCCCATGTGGTTGAGGACTTGAGAGAGGCTTACTTCATAAAAAATGGTATTCGAGCCTTAGCTTTTGATCTTGTAGGAGTTGCTTGAGGGAGGATTCATCAAGATTTGGTTGCACATGTAGCCACTCATAGAAACTTCATTGGAAGTTTGAGTTGAGATAGAGATGGGAGACTCTCTGTCTTCTTCCCACATGCATGCACAAAGAAGAGGGAGCAAATACTACCCTTTGCTTCCTCACTTTTCATCCTCCCTTTGCTTCCTCACTTTTCATCCTCCCTTTCCTTCCTTTATGAATTAATAAAGATCTGCACCAAGACACAAATAGGCCTTTGTCATCATAGCACACATTCCAAGCATAGTGCAGTTTCTTTGCCTCCCGATTCCTCCTCCATGTGCATATGAGGATGCACCATGAAAAACATGATGCACCCCCTTATATTCTTCCTCCATGATATACATAAGATCTTCCAATACACCCCCTTATCTCCTATGTACTCTTGCTACATAAAAGCATTTCAGGATTTTATTACATAATTATGAGATGGCTAGAACAGAAAGAGAGGAACATTAAGGCGAAGAAAATAGAAATTATAGAGAGGACCATGGATAATAGCTTCCACATATAAGAAGAGGGCCAAAACTTTAAGGAAAAAGGAAAGGATCACCTTTCTGAGAAAAGGAAAAAACATGCAAGAAGGGATTTTCATCATCCCCTTTAAGGTAACACATGCTTCAAATTCATTATTTTGGCTCAATTCTATTCTCTGTAGTTCGTAGGTCTATTTCTCAATTTTCAATAATATATCTCCAAATTGTATTTGAGGAGCATCTAAAGTGTCACTTTTAAACACGATGACCCCCTAGTACCTTATCAAGTTTGGATGTTGTGTTGCTCTTTATTCAAGAGTAAAATTTTGTTTAAAAAATCTTCTTGAAACTTTTCTAAACATCTAAAGCTTAGTAGAAATTGAAGAAATTTGATTTTTTTTCTAAAAGAAAATAGTGTCAAACTACTATGTGTTGATAGTTATAGAAGCGTCATTGGCGACTTTGTTAAAAATCTTCTAGGTTGAGAATCACTTACAAATGTTACATGGAAATGTGCTTGCATTTTGTAGCTTCCGCAATGCTCTATATTTTACTAGTAAGGATTAGAAAATCCTTGTTTTGTATTTAAGATTTGTATTCCTCGCTTAGTTTGTTGTAATTATTCAAATTATGAGTGCACGTATTTTTGTATGGGTTTCATCCAAAGGGGAACCACATTCTTTGGGTGTATTGTAAACCGGGGGTGTGTATCACCTATCTTGGCCATTTTGTTGTAATCTCAAATAAGGAGACCAATAGTGCTTGCGTCAAACATTATATTTATTATTTGGGAAAGGGAAATGAGTACGTCAAGAGGGATGGACGTGAGTGGGATACTGATTTTATAAATTTCCTTCACATATATGTACCATGATACCATAGGAACACTTATATGTGTCCTGCAAAATGAACCAATGTATATAGTACATGCATGATTCATGAACTAATAAGTGTACACTACATAGACCATTTCACTCTATTAATATTTCCATGAATTCTCAATTAATTAATCAAGGTATATTAAGTAAGAGTTTCTCGTGTTGTTTCCTCCAAAGAAGTTGGAGAGTAAGAATATGAATGAAAGAGATACTAGAAAGTTTTTTGATAAAGGTCAAAGATTTGAAGGAGGAATTGATTTCTGCTAATGAAATCTTACTAAATAGTTCACTTGTGCTCATTGTTCTTAACGGTCATTGTAATTCATATTAGTTTTGCTTCTAATCTTCAATAAATGATGAAATGCAATCTAAATACCTAAAGATTTGAGGAGTTAGTCTTTGTTCTGTTGCAAGAAGATCATTCCAAGCAAATTAGGTCAATCATGTGTGTTACAAGTCAAGCTTTATTAGCTAGTTAAAGGGCAAGGTAAATGGAGCTCATCTACTAATAAGTAAAAATCTATTAATTATACACAGTCAAAGAAGGAAGACAAAGATGACAAGAAAATAGAAAAGTAGACATAGTTTTGTAAGTATTGTAAGACAAATGATCATGTCATAGAGGTTTCTTCTGAACTCACTACAAAAGAGGCAAAGAAGATAGAGGTTGGATTGGTTGTTGTAGAGGCATCTACACCAAAAACACAGTCTACAAATCTTTTTCAAAATGAAGAATGAGTGTTTACTACTGTTTGTAGCTATGACCCATCTTCTCATGAGTAGTGTACATCTTCAATAGACTCAGATGTTTGGTAATTTGATAATGGGGCAACCAAACATGTTATCTCATAGTGTAATTTCTTCAAATGACTTGAGTCTGCCCCTATAGGGAATATTGTCACATGCATTAAAAAATGATCTTATCTTGTAATGTGAGTTGATAAGATCATTTTGACTATTGATGATGGCAATTGTTTCACATTTCTAGATGCTTTATATGTGCCAAGATCAAAAAAAATATATCATTAGTTTCAACATTAGCCAAGATTAGCTTGACTGTCAAATTTATTGATGACAGATGTAGAGTTCATGATCTCTCAAATGATGATGTTATTATTGATTTTGTCATTTTTTGCCCTGGGTTGTAGAACCTTACAGACTATGCCAAAGCTCTGAATGATTCAACATCTGTTCATAGCATCTTAGATGCAAAGCTTTGGCATGTACACTTTGGACATCTAGATTTTACTAATTTGCTTCGCCTATAGAAATTTGAAACGGTTTCCTCTCTGCCCAAACTTGAGGAACCTTTGTAAACATGTTTGTGGAGGCTATATATTGGGAAAAATGTAGCATTTCTCCTTCCCAAAAGATAGTTTGGTTTTAGCTACACATAAATTATAGCTTGGTCATACCGATGTTTGTGGCCATATGGAAACACCTTCTTTTGGGAACTACCTATACTTCATGAGTTTATTAATGACTTCTCCATGCGTGCATCAGTGTATCCATTAAAAGAAAAGTCTAAATTTTTTATTTGCTTCAAATAACTCCTAGTTATGGTTGAAAATCTATTAGCATGCAAATTGGGCACCCTCCCCTCTGACCAAGGGGGGAATACACGTCTTCTAATTTTAATGCACTTCTTGCTAAATCTGGAATAATACGTTAATGTAAAATTTTATATACACCTCAACAAAATGGAGTTGTTGAAAGAAAGAAGACGTCTCTCATGGAAATGGTGAGGTGTATAGTCAAACGTCGGGCTTTATCACATAGCTTCTAACTTCAAGCTATTATATGTGTAGCATATGTACTTAACAAGTATCCCACCAAAGCACCACAATCAATCACTCCATATGAGACTTTGCATGGTCACGAACCATCTTTTGCTCATCTATGTGTCTTTGTTTGTCTAGCATATGCATTAGTGATTCACCAACAATGTAGAAAATTGGATGATACTACACTGAAATGTTTTTTGTACAATTCAGAAAGCATAAGGTATCATCTCTATCATCCATAGACCAAACCCATTCTCATTAGTTGTAATGTTTGTGTGGGAGATGAAATTCATTCATTACTTTCATGCATGAAGGAGACATAAATTAGCTTGAAGGACACTTTCCTGCCTCTTTTTACAAGAGGACACTCAAGTATTGGTGTAAATGAGGCAATTTTTTGAGCCTTTATAAGTTCCAAATGATAATGCAGATCATTCCATTTTTTATGTAAATTTATGTGATGCACTTGTTCATGAGAGGGCTGATATAGAACAAGCTAAAACTATGCCTAAATGGCTGATGCAAACTTTGACAGATCACAAATTAGATGCACCTTTGTCATAACACAATCGTTTAAGCTCTCACAATCCTTCATTTGCATCAAATTGCTACGCAATGACTATCTCTAGTCTTTGTGATGAGAATGAGCTTGTTGTTGCTTTCAATAAAGCACAAAATTCAAAACATTGGATGGTTTCTATGCAGTTAAAGAATGATGATATTATGAAGAATGGTACTTGGTCTTTATGTAATTTGCCTCCAAGCATGACTCCTAGGGGGGGGTTTTTTATATATCTTGATAGTGATTTGTGAGCACAACACTTAGGACTATCGGGGCACTTTTTTCCATCTCCTTCCCTCAACTTATATATAGGACTAGAATCCTAATAGATCACTTATCTTTGCACATACACTTGGTAATACATTCAATATCGTGTTGTGAGAAGCTTCTTCTTCCTTGTGTTGTTCATATGCTACTTTAGACCCCGAGCTCCAACAATGTGATCAATATCCTCACTGAGAACTTGTACAGTCTAAGAAGTTGCCTCTTTCCGTTAGTTTCAGACTAGTGGCAAGAGGAAATAAAATGTCATACGTATCCTTTAGACTTGCTGAAGTCTCTTTTATACATAAAAGTAGAGATCAAATTGCATCCGCCACAAAAACTACATATCAACTAGCCAAAATATAGATAATTACAAATGATAACATTTTGTTTCATAACTATAACCAATAAAAATACATTTCATAATGTCAAAAAACCAAAACAAACAAATGAATAGCATATGATTTTTTGTTATGCTAAGCCTCATAACCAACGATAGATTATAATACTTTAGCATGAAACATGACAAGTACATCACAAACACACATCAAAGCCTAAGCCAAAAATTAGGAGATGATGTCTAATGTTCTTGATGGTGCATATTTCAATATCCATGAAAAACCTATTTTTCTCTCTCAATGTCATGATTTTGTTATAATGTGTATGGAACTTTGCATGTTTTAGCCCAAACATGCAAAAATAAATTAAACTTTGAAAAGTATACCCCCATCTCCTCGAGTCTATCAAAATGGAGGATTCACTTTCCATGTTGATATATTTTCAACCTCAACCAAAAATTATGTAAAGCAGATAAAAAACCTCATGATTTCACCTAAGTGTATAGACTCATACATTTCTTAAAAATTCATCTATAAAAGTGGTGAAGTATAGGTAATTACCAAAAGTTGGTATCTACATAGAATCACAAACATCAATATGAATAAACTAGGATTTGGGCTCAACTCGCATTAAGCCATCTTTGAAAAATAAGAATGTTGTAACTTACCCAAAATGCAAGCCTCACATAAATGTTGAGGTGCGTTAGCTTTAGGCAAAGAACACATCATATCATATTTCTATAAGCATACAAAACTAGCGAATTCCAAGTTAATGAAAAAACTTGCATTTAGAATTATCTACATACCTTGAATTTCACATGATATAGCAAATCAAATGTAATGATTTTGTCATCATCAAGGAAATCATGAATCATATGCATGTCATCATCAAATGTAGCTACCAAGTCAATCTTAGCTAATATTGACACTTATAACGTATTCTCCTTGATCCTTAACACATATAATACATCCACTCTAGTGAATGTACTACCATTAGCAATGATAATGATAATTTTTTTCAGCTTGTACATAAGGTAACATAACCATTAGGAACAATCTCAAATAATTTGAAGAAACTAATATGTTTGGTTGCATCACTATCAAATAACTAAATATCTTAGTTCATAGTATACATAATGATCATGAGATAATGGATCATAACTACATTGTTTTGTAAATGCCCATTCTTCATTTTGCATAAGGTTGGAAAACTCAACATTGAATTAAAATATGTGTTAACGGAAAATATGTCGATAATAGCCATTCCTACTTTTTTCTTCTTTGCCTTCGTAATGACAAGTTTAGGAAATTTCTTATTATAAGACAATTCACATTCATGCTTACCATTTTGATTAGCAAGAAACATTTGATCCACATATGCATAATGGACATATTTTTCCTAGCTTGATTCTCCTCTAGCAAAAATAGAAACTAACCCTTCAAACTTTATAGAATTTGGATTTCTTTTCATCATCAGTTGAAGAGTAGAAGCAAACTTTGATAAGAATCAAGAAAGTGATTGAGAGCAATTTGCAAAATTGAATTTTCTAGAAAAAATTCGTATAGAGAAATCAACTATTTAATATATTTAATCTTTGTAAGAAAATTATGATCATCTTCTTTTATATGCTCTCTCCAATTAGTTCTAAAACTAACTAGTAAAAGCATCATTTCTTGCTTGATACAATGTGATAAAAACATCTCGAATATCTTTAGTTATTTTGTGTGGAAAAATATAAGGAGCAAGTGATCGCTCAATAGACAAAGCAATGGAGGTGTGTGTCTATGCATTTCTACCATCCCATCAAGGTTTCTCTCCAATGGGTATATCAGCTATGTATCTAACATAGTCAAATAAGAATTCCAAAAGAATTGCAAATAAAAATTGCACTAAGATTAGAAACTACAACATTCTCAACACCACCTACATCAATGATATCTTGATCATTTGTAATTGTAACATGAATGTATTTCAACATTGCATAGTATTCCATAGTCCCTTTGAGACCAACACATGATGCATCATATATGCCCATAATGGTAGCTAGAACCATCCATGTATAGTTAATAGCCATACAAAATAGACCATTGCTCTCAACCATGGCCATTGAATGTACTTTGATGTAAAAGATTGATTGCATCTTGACAATTTTGAGCACAAGTACTTTATAACACTTAAAGATGATTTTGGAATGCTTGTATTGAAAAACTTCCAATCCTAGGAAGTATGTAAGTAGACCTAGTTTTTGAAATCCTCTTATGTCTGAAGCTTGATCTTCCTTATTCCTTCAATATCATTACTTGTAATTATGATATCATTAACATACACATAGAGGTATATGACTTCATATTGATTCCTCTTGATGAGGAGGGAAGGATTTGCTTTGCTCACATTGAATCCTCTATCCTACAAATATGTAACAAGCCTATGATTCCAATCCCTAGGGGCTTGCTTCAAACCATGCAAGTCCTTGCTTAACTGAATACATACTCAGGACATGATGACTCTTCAAAACTACGAGGTTGAGCCATGTATACCTCCTAAGATATCAATTCATATAGAAATTCATTTTTTACATACATTTGGTATATGTTCCAATTCTTGGAAGTTGCAATACTCATAAGAACCTTGATGGTTGGCATCTTAGCAGCTGGTGAAAAAGTTTCTTCATAATCAATTCCTTGTGTTTGTGCATACCCTTTGGTGATAGGTCTTACTTGTTACTTGTTTATAGACCCATCAGAATTTTTCTTTAGCTTGTGTATCCATCTTAAACTTATGATCTTCATAGATGGAGATTTGGGCATTGAGTCATGTGCTAGATATATAGAATGTCTAGTAACCAATGAAGCATAATATCGATATGTTTCTAGCTTTTTTTTCTCTCTAGTTGATCTTCTAATTGTTTATTGAGAGGATTTTACCATATCTCTCAAGTCTTGCATTTTGGCTTTGCCTTTATAGTTCCAAGAATTGATTTATCTCTTTAGATTCTTTTGATCATCTTTAGAGTCACATGATGCTTCAAGTGTGTGCTCATTCTTCTTTGAAAACGTTGGAAAGTCCTCCTCTAGGTCATCAGGTAGTTTGACTCTCCTACAATCATCTTCAAACCATGATTTGTTTTCATCAAACACCACATCCCTACTTACAAAAAATTCTTTATTTCTTGGATTATACAACCTATAAACTTTTTCATTAAGCTCATAGACAATGAAGATGCATTTCTCTACCTTAGGTTCTAATTTGCCTCTAGTTTGTGAAGGTATGTATGCATATGCCATGCATCTAAAACTCTTGCAATCATCAAGGCTAGGTCATCTTCCATTTCATGCCTCATATGGGGTAATTCCATCTAGGCCTTTGATGGAAGTCCATTCACCAAACAGGTAGTTGTTGATACTGCCTTTTTCTACAAGTAGTTGGGGAGTTTCTTTTCATTTACCATTGACCTTGCAGCCTCCATAATTGTTCTATTCCTTCTCTCTACCACTCCATTTTGCTCAGCAGTGTATCTTGTGGTGATTTCCCTTTTGATCCCTCTCTCTTGAAGGTAAGAATCAAAGTCATGGGAGAAATTTAAGCCATTGCAACAAATTCTAACAACAAACTAATGAAAAAAATAAAGAAATTCAATTGTTTGAGTAAGTTTTCAAACACTGAGTCTGAAAATTTCTAGAAAGCATAAAATTTATGGGAGAACTTTATAGTTTGAGAATTCAATCCCACACACAATTATATAAGCCATTGCTCTGCATTGAGAATATAAAATCAAGCTCCCAAGAGAGAGTTGCAAATTTGTGGATATCCACATCCATTATACTTCTCACTATTTTCTTGCATGAAAAATATGATTCTATAATCCTAGGCAAGAATAAAGCATAGATAAAGAACATTCAATTACGAGTTGAGAATATCCCATTTTTTTCAAGTCTAGGAATGGGCCCTATATTAATTAGAAAAAAGAATCCCGTAATATTCAGTTATTCCATATCCAAAGGAGGAAGTATGGAATAAGTATGTGTGAAGTATAAAACCAGTTTCTTATCTCTAAGACTAAGTTCAAAATTGAGACCATCCACTTACAAAACCTAAAAAGAGAAAAGTAATGTTAGACAAAGTTAGCACAAACTTCGAAGAAAAAGTATCAATTATCTTCCTTTCTTTTTTGTTTTTTATTAATATTTACAAGAGAACAAAGTCCCCAAGAGATACATATAAGGGCCTTTTACAAGCTCAAAGAGTATACTTAATAACTTGTTGCATATTACTCCTAATGTCACTACATATCTAATTTAATTAAGGACAAAATCTCTTAACAACTTCTTTGAAGATCCTACCCTCACATTTCCATATTCCCAATTATGCCAAAGCACCCACTATCTAAGTTGGTCAAACATACAAATCAGTCAAATATCCTTGCCTATAATTTTTTGCCAAAATGTTAATACTTGTGTAAGTTCCAACCATTTAGGGTGCTCTTCTTTTAGTTTTTGGAAGAAAGAACATGGCTTTCATGGAAATGGCAAGGTGTATGGTCAAAATTTAGGCTTTACCATATAGTTTTTGCCCGAGCTTGTTATGTGTGCAACATATGTACTTAACACGTGTCCCACCGAAGCATTACAGTCTATCACTACATATGAGGCTTGGCATGGTCACAAGCCATTTGTTCCTTATTTGCATGTTTTTAGTTGTTTGGCATATACATTAGTGTCTGCACGGCATGGAAAATTGGATAATAAAGGAGTAAAATGTATTTTTATTCGATACGACTCTGAAAGCAAAGGCTATCATTTGTATCATCCATAGATTGTACACATTCTAATTAGGCGTGATGTTTTTGTGGAATCTTTGAATTAGTCCTTACTTTGATATAGGAAGAAGACATCAATTAGCTTGAAGGATATATATGACACTTTCCAACCCCTTTTTATAGATGGACAATCAAGTGCTAGTCCAAAACAAGGCAAGTTTGCATCCTTTATAGGTTTAAAATGATGGTGTAGATCATCCTATTTCTAATGCACATTTAGAAGATGCACTTGTTGACGAGAGACATGACATAGAAGAGGCAAAAGCTATGCCCCTAGTGCAAACTTTGGGAGATCAAATTAGATGCATCTTTTCCATATTGTACTCATTCAAACTCTCATAGTGTTTCTTCTGCATCAAATTTTATGCAATGGTTGTCTCTAGTCTTTCTGATGAGAATGAACTTTTTTTTTTATGAAGCACAAAATTTAGAAAATTGGATGGCTTGTATGCAATCAGAATATGATAATATTATCAAGAATGATACTTGGCTTTTATATAGTTTCCAAGAAAAAAGGCCATTCGCACTAAGTGGGTATATAAACTAAAATGTAAGTCTGATAAAACAGTTGAAAGGTATAACACTAGCTTTGTTGCCAAAGTTTATGCTCAAGAGAGGCATCGATTCTCTAGGGAACTTAGCTCCCACATGCCAAATTACCACCATTCATAGAATTTGTGCCCTTGGACCTCATCATGGTTGGAATGTACATCAGTTGGACATTGAATCGTGATTTACATGAAGAAGTGTACATATTCTAGCCCCACGTTTTTACATGCTTGATATCAAAAGATACATGCATACTTTTTAGTACATGGTTTTGATAACGATATAATTGAGAGCGCCTTATAAGCATGTGAATTTACTTCTAATCATTTTTCTATGTGTTAGTAATATTCCACTCACTAGTCCTAATAAGAAGAATATTGTTGAACTTAAGGGCGACTTATGTGTCTCTTTTGAAATGTCATATTTAGGGAATTTGCATCATTAATTAGGCATTCAATTTATGCAATTTAATGGGGGGATAGCTTTTTGCCAAACAAGATATGTTGAAATATTATTGCAATATTTTGGTCTCGACAATTACAAATCTATTACCACTCTCATGGAAATAGGTTTATGATTTAGTATTCATGATGTTGGAAATGCATTTGATGTTGCTCTCTATTAATAATCCCTTGGATGATTGATTTACTCATGCATAACTTAGTATAATATTCAATTTGATACCTCTCAGATAAGCAAGTTTATGCAATGCACATGTCTCAAGCATTGCCATGTAATGAAGTGCAATTTTCGCTACTTGAATGATACCCAATTACTTGGATTGTTTTATCCCAAGAGGGATCATTACCACCAAATTTACATGTTTTTCTTTTACTCAAAATGGGCTGATTTCTATGACACTCGTGTCCACTACTTGTTTTTACTTCATGTTTCATAGCTCATGCACATCTTGGTTGAGTAAGAAGCAACCTACTATGACCACTTCTAGTTTTGAAACTAACTATACAAAAGATTTCGTGACTATTGAATATGGGGATCATATGCATTTTGGCTGATTTGGATATTGATCGGTCTTCTGCCACCATCATCTCTATCGAGAATCAAAGTGCATTGGTAGTTGCAAGGAACATTGAGATGCACTATCATTATGTTGGAACAGATTCTCTGCTAGAGAGACCGATTCGGCTTATTTTTCCATATAAGAATCAAGATAATGTTGAAGGCCTTTTCATAAAAGCTCTACCTAGAAAGAAGTTTAAATCTTTTTGTAAAGCTTTATGCTTACTTTCTTTTGTGGATTCATTTCTTTCCACATAGCTTGGCACTTCCTTATACATAAGTGCAACCTTCTATTTCATACATCACTCCCAAGGAGGATTTGTTCATATATTTTGGCCAAGATGTATGTGAATATACTTAAGACCACAAGGTACTTTTTTCCCTCTTTAGGAGGGATCCCCCCAACTTATATATTTGTCTATAACCCTAATGGGTCAATTATCTTTGCACATTCACTTGGTAATGCATTCAATATTGTGTTATGCTCCAAGCTTCTTCCTTTTGTTGTTTATGTGCTTGTGCATACCTCAGACTCCAACATGAAGATGCCCAATGTGAACTATTTCAAAGTTTTTGGTTCTCCCTCTTATGTTCACATTAAAAGAATGATTGTAGTAATCTTGATATGATAGCTATCAAACTTGTTGCTATGCATATGTAGAAGAAAAATTAATCCATATAATAAATATGGCAAAATTTGAGATTTTATTAAAGCAATTATGCATTTTCCAAAAGAAATTTGGGCTCTAACATTCAACCATAAAGGGAAATACTCAACCTTTTCAAATCCCTAGTTTTTTTTCTTTTGAAAAAGATAAAGATAAATTTATTGCTCCTATTGTATATTCATCACTATCTACACCACCGTCTCCTATTCCTATATAACCTATTCATATACCAACTTATGAAGTTGAAGAAACTTCAGAAGAACCAAAGGAAGGAACTTCATCAGAATAAGATGCACAAGTTTGCAACACGCTTCCAAAGTGATTCATTCAAACGATGCAAGATAGTGGTATAGAAAACTTCACTAGAAGGATAAAAAATCAACCTGCGAACAATCATGCACATTAAGTAAATTATGTAGAACATTTTGAGACTCATAACATTATTGCTCTTAATTCAATTGAAGATGAACTTTCTAATTTCAAATATAAATTATAAATTCTTTTTTGGAAGAAAGCAATGCAAGAGGGGTTTGATTCTATTCATAAGAATCAACCATGCAAGCTTTTTGAGTTACCAAAAGGTGAAAAAAGCTATTGGTATTAAGTGGAAGAAAAGTTAATGGTATGATTGATAGGTATAAAGCAATGTTGGTTATCAAAGGTTATGCACAAAAGAAAGGTATAGTCTATGATTAAACATTTGCACCTACTTCTAGATGAATCATGGTCAAAATAGTTCTCTCCACTTGCATTCTTTGGTTAGAAAGTATACCAATTAGATATCAAGAGATTCTTAATTATGATTTTCATGAAGATATTTATATACAACCACAAGGTTTTCAAGAATCAAGAACATTTAGTTTGCAAGCTTATAAAAGCTCTTTATGGTTTGGCGCAAACATCAAGCGCTTGGTATGAAAAAATTTATCTATATCTTTTATCTATTGGTTTTGCAAACTTAGAAGTTGCTCCTACTCTATGTGTTAAGTCAAAAATAGAAGTTTTGATCGTCATCATCAATCATGTTGATTATATAATTATGTCATATCCCAAGGACTCAATAACTTTAATTCTCTAAGCCACAACTTAAACATGCATTTAATGTTGATGGCCTTGGTGTTTTACATTATTATCTTCGCATTGAATTAAAATTCAAGAATGATTGTATTTATATGACACAGCAAAAGTACATTGAGAAATTTTTCGAAAGGTTTGAATTAAACATATGCAAAATACCTATGGATGTTAAGGTATCACTACAAGTAGATGCAAAGTCAGATGTTTTTAATGCTACTATATATAGTCAAGCAATTGAATGCTTGTTCTATTTATGTGATATGTGTCCAAACATTAAGCTTGCAGATTCTCAAGTATTAAGATTCACACACAAACATCTAAAAATTCATTGGAAAGAAACTAAATGAATTTTTGAATATTTCAAAGGTGTATGAATTATGCAATGGTTTCTCCAAAGTTGCCACATTTTATACTTCGAGGTTTTGTAGATTCTAATAATGCAAGTGACAAAGACACAAGGAGTATAAGTGGTTATTGTTATGTTGGAGAATGCCTTATCTCGTAGCTTTCTAAGAAATTATCACAACAGCTATATCTTCAAGTGAAGCAAAATACAAGGTTTCCTTTACAACTATACTTCAGGCTATTTTGTTGTGGAAAATATTAAGTTATCTTGAAGTTCATGGTCATCTTCTTTTGCAAATATTTTCACATAGTCAAATTGTTATTGGTATAGCAAAGAATCATGTTCATCATGCAAAGAAAAAGCATATTGAAGTACATTACCATTATCTTTAGGGTCAGTTATCCAAAAGGCACATTGAAATTATCTATATTCCTATAAGTGAGAATATAGCAAATACTTTTACCAAAGCATTATCCACAAACAAACATGAGACCTTATGAAAATTACCAAATCTTATGCCATCATAACATAGATGTACAAATTATTAGAAAACAATGCCAAAACAGTCAAAATTACCAAATTTCCAACAAACTCAAATTTTGAGATGTAACCAAATTTTGATGAAAGATAGTCAAATTTTTATTGGTTTCTCTGAAATTACTCATTGAGAACTTTCTATTGATATATAGCATTCCATCATTCGACACCCAAAATTCAATCAAAAGGCAAACATAGGATTTTCCCTAATTATGCTTTTTATTAAAATATGAACCAATGTTGGTGATGATTTAAAGATCAAAAAGCGTAAAATCTAATGGTTATGATGCAATCGACCAATTATATGTGTATGTGTATGTGTATGTACGTGCATGCGTGTGGGGGTGTATGTGTGTGTGTGTGTGTATGTGTATGTATATATATATATATATA
>CM035425.1:79246146-79253646 GCA_020310875.1 Ceratopteris richardii | reverse complement strand
ATGTTGACTCTAATAACATATTCTCCTTGATCCTTGGCACATATAATGCACCTGCTCAAGTGAATGTACTACCATTAGCAATGATAATGATATTTCTTTCAACTTATATATATGATAACATTACCATTAGGAACAATCTCAAATAAGGTAAAGAAACTAAACCACTATTAAATAATTGAACATCTTAGTGGATAGTTGACATAATGATCATTAGATAATGGATCATAACTACATTGTGCTGTAAATGCCCATTCTTCATTTTGCATAAGGTTGGGAAACTCAACTTTAAAGGAAAATATGTCTACAATACCCATTCCTACTTTTTTCTTCTTTCCCTCCTTCCAGACAAGTTTAGGACATTTCTTTATAACATAGTCATTAACTATATAGTACTTACAAACTTTTATTTTTGCTTATTTGATTTCTCCTCATCTTTTCCTTCTTTCTTTAATCGTGCAACATTTGCATATTTTTGCTTACTATAAGAGAAGTCACATTCATTCTTTCCCTTTCGAATACAATAAACATTTGATCTACATACACATAATGCACGTGTTATTCCTAGCTTGATTCTCCTCGAGCAAAAAAGAAACTAACTCTTCAAACGTTATAGCATTTGGATTGCCTTTCATCATCAATTGAAAAGTTAAAAAAAAAAAGACTTCAATGAGAATCGAGAAGCCAATTGACAAACATTTGCAAAATTGAACTCTCTCTCTCTCTCTCTCTCTCTCTCTCTCTCTCTCTCTCTCTCTCTCTCTCTCTCTCTCTCTCTCTCTCTCTCTCTCTCTCTCTCTCTCTCTCTCTCTCTCTCTCTCTCTCTCTCTCTCTCTCTCTCTCTCTCTCTCTCTCTCTCTCTCTCTCTGGTTGAGGGGTTACCCGACTCATGGACTATGCATACCATTACGCCTATCCATAAGTCCGGCGATATGATGGACCCAGGGAACTACAGGACTATTATGATAGGCCATATCCTGGCGAAGATCTATGGGGCAATACTAGAGGCAGAGCTCAGTACACACGCTGAGGCAGATGGGATCAGAGCACCCGGCCAGGCAGGCTTCCGTCGCACTTTCTCCACCATCAACCACATCTTCGTGCTTCGTTGCTTGATTGAGAGCGCGAAGGCGAGGAAGCAGAGACTATACTGTTGCTTTGTGGATTTCCGCAAAGCCTTCGACATGGTCCCTCGAAAGAGACTACTGCGAAGGCTCCAGGAGTTACAGCTACCATCAGACATGCTATGGGCCATCCACGCTTTGTATGCACGAGTCACAGGTAGGGTACGCTGCCCCGGCGGTCTATCAGACAGCCTTGTTAGCACCATTGGTGTGAAACAAGGTTTCCCTCTCTCACCCACTCTCTTCGGTCTCTACATCGACGAGATCACGGAGTATATACAGCGAGCAGGAGGGCGAGGAGGAGACCTCGGGAGTACGCCAGTACACATCCTATTATATGCTGATGACATTGTCCTGCTTTCAGAGTCACAGGAGGGGTTGCAGTCACATTTATAGGCGCTTGATACCTTTTGCATGGAGAGAGGACTCACAGTGAACCTTGGTAAGACCAAGGTCATGATCTTCCATACCTCTAGGACAGTACGCCATCGTGCCTCTTTCACGGCAGCAGGAGGACAGATAGAGGTAGTGGACTCCTACGTCTACCTAGGTGTCACCTTCTCGGGCAGCACAAGGGTATTCTCCATGGCACAGGCCGCTAGAGATAGATTGACGTGAGGCTATGCGGCACTTGCAAGATTCGAGAGACGCTGCTTTCAGACACATTTTCAGGAGCCCCGGACTAAGGGGTGGCTCTTTGACACTCTAGTGACACCTGCATTGATGTACGCAGCAGCAGTATGGGCACCAGGGATCACAGAGGCGATGTGGGCGCGGATTGAGCGGCCCCAGGTCACCATGATCTCACGCTTGCTGCGCAGCAAGCCCTTCGTTCCACACGACATTATACGAGCTGAGCTTGGCACACCATCCATGCTAGTGGAGGCCCTCTTCCAGTTGGTGACCTTTATTCTGAGAGTCAGAGAGCTCCCCACCAGCCGACTCACCAGGCTTGCATTTGAGAGCTCTAGACATTTGACAGAGACAAGGCATGAGAGAGTATGGTATGCACAGACTTACCGATGGTTAGCAGACCATGGCATGAGCATTACGGATCTCCCCCCTTTTCAGTATGACCTCTCTTCCCCCCACATTACTCTCTCTCGTTCGGAGAGAAATAGGATCATCCGTCAGGACCTACTACAGATACACGTCAGGGAGACATGGATAGCACCACGGGAGCCTCTTCCCACAAAGAGGCAACACTACAGAGAGCACTTCCTGACTGTGACAGCGGATGGTTTCATTCAGAGACCACGATACATGGATACATATATGGCACCAGCTGAGAGAGTGGCCATTGGGCAGCTCAGAGTATCATCACACCGGCTCGAGATTGAGGTTGGGCGAGCCACACATATCCCGAGGGATGAGAGATTATGCAAGATATGTAGAGAGGAGGTGGAGGACGAGGAGCACTACACATGTAGATGCCAGGCATATGAGGACATCAGAGACCGCTACCCACAGCTCTTCAGGGGGCCCAGAGAGATCAGGGCTTTATTGGGGACAGAGGACCAGCGCCCTCTAGGTCATTTCCTAGTAGAGCTCCAGCACCACCGTGCCTCACTCCTCCAGCAGGAGATGGAGATACACTTGCCCCCCCCCCCCCCTCAGACTTATATTACAGATTTTTTCAGACCCACAGCCACTCGAGGACCCAGCTGGGTGCGGGGTGTCACATTACACAGAGCAAAGGAGCTTAGACGACAGCGTCAACGACCGAGACCCCAGTCCGGAGAGCCCGTTCACATCAAAAAAAGATTCAGGCGATTCACGCACGCCATGACATGGAGATACGGAGACATTAGCAACGCACCCCTATCCATTTGGACGTTCAGAGCATTTTGAGGATCGCCATGATGCCTTACCCACCGATGCATTATATCCTACACCCACTCCAGGCATTTAGTGGGTTGTGATACCATCGAGCCTCCCCTCCCTATGCATATCATATTTGTATCTCACCCATTGAGCATATACAGTGCATACCCATAGCACCCCACACCCTTGATGCCAGTTACTATCCACTCCTTTTATACGGTTTGCGGTACTCACACTTTATTTTCCTTTTGGGATCACAGTGGATTGGATCATACTGATGTATATGTTTTGTCTCATAGGCCGATTTTGGCCTCTAATAGATATTAAAAAGTCTTTTTTCTTTCTCTCTCTCTCTCTCTCTCTCTCTCTCTCTCTCTCTCTCTCTCTCTCTCTCTCTCTCTCTCTCTCTCTCTCTCTCTCTCTCTCTCTCTCTCTCTCTCTCTCTGGCCACTATCTGCTGAGTCAGAGCCACTTCTCCCCAGCCTTTTACCAACCCTTGATAGCTTTGTGTTTATTTCATTTCATTTTCTACACATGGTTACTACACTTGTACATGGCTTTTGTCTCATAGGCCAAGTTTGGCCTCCAGAAGACGTTAATATGACTTTCTTTCTTTCTTTCTTTCTCTCTCTCTCTCAGTATGGACAGCATTAGAGAGGCCACAGATCCTCATGATTGCCAGACTTATCCGCAGCAAGCCTTCAGTACCACATGATATTATTAGAGCAGAGCTCGCTGCACCACCGATGCTAGTTGAGGCACTATTCCAGACAGTATGCCTATTACACAGACTTCGGAGCATGGATACAGAGCGCATTGCTTATCGTGCTTTCTAGGTATCACGTGATATGGCATTAGCAGGCGCAAGGTTGTTAGCAACGTTTTCGCAACGTCCAAGGCAACGTGTTGCTAACGCGTTAGCAACATCGCAACGTTTGGACCTGGACGTTGCGAAAACGTTGCGAACCATTTCTTTTTTTTTTTTTCATTTTTTTTTGCAAATATAGTAACCTAAATGTATATTATAGTATATCCATATATAATATGTATTATATAGTATGTATTATGTTAATTTATGTAATATGTATTGAATATTTAATATTTATGATTCATTCCAAATTCTCGAATCCTTGACACCTGTTCAATGAAGTGATGGAAGATGCACAATGCACATTGCACATGTATGATGTCAGAATTTACAACTAATCATTATCATGACTCAATGACTCATTCTAAAATTCAAATTCACAATGCACATTCAAGCAACTCATATGACAATGTTGAATGGAGTCATGGACATAAATGATGAGAGTCCAGACAAATACTATTATATACAACTTACAAGTAACATTGAAATTTAAAACAAACTTCAAAGAATTATAATTTATGACAAAAACATGTGAAAAAGTCAACCTCATCTCAAAATTATGACACTGGTGACTATCATGACTCATAACTCATATGTGATATGATATATCAGAATCCAATCATCAATGTCCATAATACATATACATCAATGATCATACCAAACTCCAGTAACCATCATCCATGTCACATCATACACGATATCACTAAGTAGTCAAACAATAAACTGCAATGTCAATAATACAATGATCAATCAATATCAAGTAAATCATAAGTCATAATATCATAATACATATGACATGTGACACATGTCACATGAGCAGTCATCAATCCTCAAAATCCTCTGAGTCACTATCATCATCATCACTATCATCATCATCATCATCATCATGTGGTGCTCGACTAATAGATGCCTCCATCCTACTAGTAGATGGACCTGGTACACTGTGTGCTCTATGACTAGAACGAGTCCGAGATGCCCTCGTATCATGCTGTGGCACTGTCAACTCCTGATAGAGCATGTCATATAGATCAAGGTCCTCTGCCGGAATGCTAGGTATATCATGGACCCTCTCTATATCAAGCTCATCAACGTTCACCTGCCGCACCTCTGCTGAGTGGCCACCACGCTCCAATAAACGCAAGTTGCAGTGGCAATAGACAAGCCGCTCCAACTGCAATGTAGATAGTCTATTCCTCTTCTTTGTATGGAAGAGGGCCCATGTACTCCAATTCCTTTCACATGGACTTGCACTACAGTCCTGTGAAAGTATGCGGATGGCTAACTTTCTCTGCAAGATAAAAAAGAAAGAGTTCATTAAGAAGAGGAATGACTCATGAGACAAACTTCAAAGTTATAACTTATTAGTTAAATACTCAAAAGGAAATTAGAATGACTTGTCACTTACTAGCTCAGGTGTACCAACACCGTATCTCTCCCACCATGTCACAGGCATCAACTGCATGCTTCTCAAGCATGCCGTGTCTCTACCAAAAAGTCCTTCATTATTCTGAAACTGGGTGAGCTGAAGCTCCAACTTCCCACGTAGCTCCACATCAGAAGGTCCATACAATCGATCTACATAGTCATTCCAAGCAGTCACAAGCTCCATATCCAATGACTGTGATGCAGATCTCCATAAAGGATGTAGTAGATTGGCCATCCCATGTATAGGGCGATGGAACCAATCCCACCTCTTCCTCCATATTCCTTTTATTTCCTCTATCCTATGGATAAAAAACAAATGAAGTTAGAAAACAATAAGATTTAAGAATGTTGAAGAGTCAAGACTTGAAAGTTGAACATGAATGCTCATACAAAAAATAAAATATGGTTACCCAAGTTTCAACTTACCTCTCCAATGTCAAATAAGGACATCTCTGTATAGACTCTCCGACACGATCCATGAACTCATAAACAAGTCCAAGTGTGCAGCCCTCTCTATCTGCTATGCGTATGAGTGAATATAAGGGCTGTAAGGCCCGCACTAATCCCTCCACATCCCTCCAAAAACTGTCATCCAAACATGTGCGTCGTACAAGCTCTGCCTTTGGACTAGTATGTCCATCCCAAGCTAACCAATCAGGTGATACAACTGTCTGCATCAGTGCTTGCCTCACTCTTAATAATCTTTCCATGACTATGCACATGTATGCAAATCTGGTCTTCGCGGGCTTCACCAAATCAATATCACTGTAAGACCGAAATATAGCAAGCAATTTTGGTCTCTTTGTGAACAAAGAGACCACTTTTATGCAAGTGGTAAAAATGGTGTAAATCCATGGTATCTTCCCCACATCCTCTATCAGCAAATCAATGCAATGGGCAGCACACGGTGTCCACACAATAGAAGGGAATTCTTCTTCTAGAAGCTTGCCCATAGCCACACAATTGCTTCCATTATCTGTAACCACTTGGACTACCTTTTCTACACCAATGTCCATGATAGCTTGACGGATATGATCATAAATGAATCCACCTGTTTACATATAACACAATGAATCATTAATCAATTGATAAATTATAATTTATCTTGACATGTGTCATGCACATGCACATGCACATGCCACATGCCACATGCACATGCACATGCCACATGCACATGCACATTGCACATGCACATGCACATGCCACATGCACATGCACATGCACATGCACATGCACATGCACATGCACATGCACATGCACATGCACATGCACATGCACATGCACATGCACATGCACATGCCACATGCACATTGCACATGCCACATGCCACATGCCACATGCCACATGCACAATGCACAAGGCACATGCCACATGCATTGCACATGCACATGCACATGCCACATGCCACATGCACATGCCACATGCACATGTGTCATGCTGCATGCACATGTGTCATGCTGCATGCACATGTGTCATGCTGCATGCACATGTGTCATGCTGCATGCACATGTGTCATGCTGCATGCACATGTGTCATGCTGCATGCACATGTGTCATGCTGCATGCACATGCCACATGCACATGCACATGCACATGCACAATGCACATGCACAATGCACATGCACATGCACATGCACATGCACATGCACATGCACATGCACATGCACATGCACAATGCACATGCACATGCACATGCACATGCACAATGCACATGGCAACATGCACATGGTGACATGCACAATGCACATGTGTCATGCTGCATGCACAATGGCAAATGCACATGCACAATGCAGTGTGCACATGTGTCATGCACATGCACAAGGAAAATGCACATGTGAGATGCCACATGCATGCAGCATGATTGATCATTGCACAATCAAATATAAATTGAAAATTCAAAAATCAGTTCACTCACCTGTGATTGTAGTACCAGCAGCTGATGCATCTATGGCTCGAAGGAACATGGTCCCTTTGCAACAATGCACCAAAATGTTGTACACATTTCTCTTTCGTATGTCCGTCCATCCGTCACACATGATTGTGCATCCATACTTTGCCCATGTCTCTTTCATAGGCTCAAGCTCTCTCTCTAATGCTTCCTTTGTTTTTTTCAGCTCCGTTGTCCTCAAGTCTTCATAGGTAGGCCCTTGCCAACGAAACCCTAATAGTGAAACCTTCTCAATGGCATTTCTCCATGCCGATGTCCGTGCAACATTAAAAGACAAACCACATTGTATAAAAGCTTTCATGATGGCTTGTGTGG
>CM035425.1:79228646-79231146 GCA_020310875.1 Ceratopteris richardii | reverse complement strand
CCTCTCACAAAGTGTCCTATTATAGCGTTCAGCCACACCATTAGAAGAGAGGCTGTATGGAACAGTAAGCTCCCTCTTAATGCCCAAATTTTCACAAAATTTCTGAAATTCAGCACTTGTATACTCACCACCATTGTCCGTACGCAAGCATTTCAGCTTTCTACCTGTTTGGGTGGTCACAAATGCATGAAAGCGCTTAAACGCAGCAAATGCTTCATCCTTAGATTTAAGCAATTGAACCCAATTTTTTCTAGAAAAATCATCAACAAAAGAGATGAAATACAAAGCAACCCCCATAGATTTGGTGGGCATGCTACATACATCAGAATGAACAAGATCAAGTACACAAGACTTACGAGACACACCAGAATAAAAGGAACGTTTCACTTGCTTTCCATATTGACATTCATTACAAAAATCAAGCTTTGTGCCTTTAGCATCAAGCTTCTTTAAGTTACAAAGCCTAGTGAGACCCTTTTGGCTCATATGGCCAAGTCTCTTATGCCACAACTCCATATGGGAGTGAACTTCAGCCAAAGCAATGAACTTGCCTGATAAGGCTTTCCCATGCAAGCAATAGAGAGTTCCCTTCTTTATGCCTTTCACAATCAGCCTTGATCCCTTCGTCATTTTCCATGATCCTCTCTCAAAGAGAATGCTATAACCATGCATATCCATTTGACCCACAGAGAGTAAGCTTTTCTTGATCCCTGGTACACAACGCACATCATGCAAAACAAGCTCATTAGTGCCATTTGTAGAGAAATGCACTGTGCCAATACCCTCAATGGAACAAGCATTATTGTTTCCAAGGTATACATGGCCATGGCTGCCTGCAGTAAAAGTAGAAAAGCACTCCTTGATAGGAGTCACATGAAAAGAAGAACCAGAGTCAACTATCCATGTCTAGGCCAATGCATCATTAACAGTCAGCAAAGCATCGATAAGATCACTTTTGGTGATCGACATGTCCTGTGTATGAACATTCAGTGAGAAATCATATGCATAAGTATCATCAGCTGATAAAGTAGTGCACAAAATATCCTCAACATCTGACAGCTCCTCTATGACTACATTAGAGGCCACATTAGCCTTCTCTTTGTCCTTTTGGTTGTCTTGTGCATCAGTCTTGTCTTCTTTCTTGCCCTTCTTTTTATCTCCAGCATTCCTATTTCTTTCAAGCTTTGCCTTGTAAAAGCGGCAATCAGGTTTCTTGTGGCCTTTCCTGCCACACTGATAGCAAGGCACATCATTGCTTTTACCTTTGCTGCCATTACCTCTTTCCTTGCTCTTACTCTTGTTCCTTTGTGCATTATTACTCCTCTTATGTGTCCTGCCTCTAACCATGTTAGCTGAGCTGCCACCTTCACCACCTGCTTTTCTCCTGATCTCTTCATTAAGTATAGAACCCCTAACACCATCAAAGGTCAGGTTGGGGTTATTGGACAATGAGACTACCAGTGTCTCCCAAGAGTCAGGAAGTGTCATAAGCAAGAAGATGGCTTTAAGTTTGTCATCAAAAGCAACCATACCTGAGTCCTGCAATTGTGACAAAGTACTTGTAAAGAGGGATAAGTGTTCAGCTGCACTCTTGGACTCATCAAGTTGCATACCAACAAGCTTCCGCATCAAATGCACTTGGTTCACAGGAGTAGTGTTCTCATAAGTTGCTTTCAGCTTTGCCCATATTTCTGAAGCAGAGGTCAGCCCTTTGAGATCTACCAAGATCTCATCAGAGACGGCCATCTTGATATACGTAACAACTTTCTTGTTCAAGATCAGCCAAGCTTCCTGTGACATATCTTCTGGTTTTTCCGCTTCCAATACCCTATCACAATCCTTCAAGAAGAGAATACCTTGCATTCTCTCTTTCCACAAATCGGAACTTGTTCCCCCAAAACGTCGAATCTCAAATAGATTCTTCACATCTGAGGAGGATGACGCCATGATTGCACGATGAAGAAGTTAATATGCTGAAATTTGGGCAAAAATGCACCAAATCAGAGTATCACTTCTAAAAAATGATGCACAATGGCTTCAAATTGTTGTGGGAGCAAAATAAAGCAAAAACAGACCAGTTGAACTTGGACCACAAGATTAAAATCTGTAATTTTCTGAAATTACCTGCAGAAAATTCCAGCAAGTCAATTTATGCTTCAAATCAGCAAATTTGATTTTTCTTGACCTCAAAGTGTATACATAAGGCTATAAGGAAGCCTTTAGGAGCAAAAGGGAGCAAAAGCCCCAAATTTTCTCTTTAGAATTTTGAAAAATTCAGAGAAAATCCCACAATTTGTTGTACATAAGCAAATTTCTCGTGCCACACTTCAATACATGAAATATTAAACCTGTATATTGCTGTTTTGGACTGTGGAACACTTGCGTACACCTGTAAAACACCTGGAAATAGCCTGTTTTGAGCAATAAGACAAAGAGGAACAGTTTCTTCACGATCAAATCGAAGAATATCACGTGAAAAGAAGTTTATGCTGCTCCAAAG
>CM035425.1:79223646-79226146 GCA_020310875.1 Ceratopteris richardii | reverse complement strand
GCATGTAATATGTCAAATGATCAACTAACATGGGTGATACATGAGATCAAAAATGAATTCAAAGTCATAATCCAACATCATCTCGACTTCAATGAGGGTTGCAAGTTACATACCATTCCAACCAAAATCCCTCTTGACAATAAGCCAAGTCTGCCTAAGGGCATGTTCTAGTCGTCGATCATCCAAAATTATCTTTCTCAGCTTGTAATCAATATAGTAATGTATAATTAACTTCTCCAGCATATATGTGTGCAGTGCATCCATGTGTGCGTACATATGTGTGCATATGTGCATGCGTACATGCGTACGTACATGTGCATGTGTATGTGTGTGTGTGTGTGCGCGGGCGTGCGGGTGCACATATGTACATGCATGCATGCACACATGCATACATGTGTGCATACCTATGTACATATGTAAGTATGTACATACATACATGTATGCATTTATACATGCACGTATGCATGTATGTATAGCAAAAATAGCCCAAAATGGTAAACCATTCTCAAAAGAAAAGAATAAATTTTAAAGAGCTTTTACTTTTGCTACCATTAGTTATGCACTTGAAGATAGCCACCACCAAATGTACTTTGATTGCCTCTTGTGATAAAATAACATATGGTGTGCTCTTCACTATGCAAATTGGCAACAAGCTATTTTCAAGCAAAACAAATCATATAAAGCCTTACCTTTACTTCATTGACTAGTGGACAGTGCAAGCTAAACTACCTAACGTAGATAGGAAGTTTAAATCAATCAACATATAGTAACCTCTTAATTGTGCAATATGTATTCATGCATATATGTACATAAATATGCATGCATGTGAATACATGTGTACACGTGTATGTACGCACATATATATCTTTCAATCCATCCATCCCACCCACAAACCTTTATATCTATGAATCACCAATTCAAGTTGCAAAACAGGTTTCTTAATATCTTTTGAAAGTAAGTTGCTAGCTTAGATTCACCAATATCTCCTTTGAAAGCTGTTACCTGTGATTTCATTTTACCATAATCTTCCTTTATTCCCACCTCCTTGTAATATCTATGATCTAGCATTTCTACATCGCTTCGGCCACATTTAAAGGATGTTCTTTCACTTTCTACCGCATTGAAAACATGTCATGTAGAATCATATTTTCAAATATGTTGAAAGAACGTCCTATAACTTTGTTTTCTACCACATAAGAGCATGTCACATCACTTCGTTTCCTACCACATTTGGTGCATTTCATGTAACTTTGTTTTGTACCCCTGTAAAAGGTGTCCCGTAATTTCGTTATTCCTTGCCATGCATGCTCTAAAAAGATCAACTTTCACTGCTGCCAATGATTCAAAGCTTTCTTTATCCAAAATGAATTCATGTATGCCATCATAAGTAAAGCACAAATGTTGCCTAATACAACTGCCAATATGTCAGTCCAGCAGCACAAGCTTGTGATTGTCCTTTGACTCCCTTGGGTGGGGCGAGGGTTCAATATAAGCCATTGCTCTTGGTTGAGAATATATTATCCAGCTCCCAAGAGTGAGTTGCAAATTTCTGAATATGGATACCCATTGTACTTCTCATTATCTTTCTTACATGAAAAATATGCTCTTAGCATCCTAGCCAAGAATAAGGCATAGCCAAAAAACATTCAATTATGAATTGAGAATATTCCAATTGTTTTCATGTCTAGGAATGGGCCCTGTGTTAATTAACAAAATTTTTCCATAATATTCAGTTCCATATCCAAGGGAGGAAGTATGGAATAAGTATGTGTGAAGTATGAAAACATTTTCATACCTCTAAGACTAAATTCAAAATTTAAACCAACCACTGGTTCATAACCTAAAAAGAGAAAAGTACTGCCAGACAGAGTTAGCACAAAGTTCAATGAAAACGTAACAATTGTACTTTTCTTTTCTTCTTTTGGTTTTCTTATAAATATTTACAAGAGAACAAAGTCCCCAGGAGATAAATATAAGAGCTTTTAAGGGCTCAAAGAATATGCTTAAAAAGCTGACATACACAATTCCTAAGGTCACTACATATCTGCTGGATTGAGGATACAAGCTTTTAACAGCTTCTTTGAAGGTCCCACCCTCACATTTCCAGATTTCCATGTATGCCAAAGCACACACTATCTAAGCTGGTCAACTGCACAAATCAGCCAAACATCTCTACCTGGAAATTTGTGCCAAAAGGTTAATACTGAGAGGATCGATACACAAAGATAAACATAGTTCTATCCCTCCCCTGTATCTGGAAATGATTACTTACCACCCATTTACCCCCCTCTGTATCTGGGAATGATTTCAGCAAGTCTGAATATTCAGAATCAGCAATTATAATTACGTACATGACAAGTCACAAAAGATTATGGCCAATGCTCGAGAAATGAAAATAGCTACATGAAAGGTGAAGGACTTAAAAGCCCCAAAAAACAGGCTTTCTAGGATGGGATCTTTGAAAGAATATTGATATACACGATTTGCAAAAGCATAACTT
>CM035425.1:79186146-79218646 GCA_020310875.1 Ceratopteris richardii | reverse complement strand
TTCTCACTCAGGCTGACCTTGACCTTCTTTGTAGTTGAAAGGCTCTGGAATCTATTGAAACTCATGCATAAGTGCATAATTCACATGGTAACTTTATTCACTTGCTACTTTTCGATAAGCCTTTAAAATCTTCTAGCTTGCTCAGAAGTACTTGCCTCTACGTTTTGCTTAGAAATAATTGTATCCCCCTCTCAACTCTAGATGGGTGGACTCAAACTTGAACTTCATGATCCCTTTGCTTTCATCGCAGTTTCTTGCTAAGATGCCGACTTTGTTGTAGAGTCGTGGAGAAGCAAAAGTCGACGAACTTCTTCCAAAGTCAATACTTGGCCACGTTTGTAAAGGGTTAACATAACAATTTCATAAGGTCGTGGGAGAACTCAGAATATTGAGAAGACTAATGGCCATCTCCTCGCTGGAAACTTGTCGGCCACACAACGCAAGCTTGCGTTGGTAATCTTCAAAGGTGGCAATAACTTCAGTAATGGGATCCTAGGGCCTAATTGAGAGGTGATGAAAATCGGCGTCGAAGGTGTAGATTTTTAAAGGAATTTCACAATCTCTCAATGAGGCCCAAGGATCCCATTACTAAAGTTATTGCCATCTCTGAAGATGATCAACACAAGCTCCCATTGAGTGGCCAACAAGTTTCCAGCAAGGCCATGGCGATTAGACTTCTCACAAAGCATCCATGTCAATCAAGACTATAAGATCATATGGAGGTGGTGAGTTCACCGATCATGACTTCGATAATTTCTTGAAGCAAAAGGGCATCAAAAGGCAAGTCATTCAACCTCACACTCCATCTCAAAAGGAGTAGAAGTGGAGTAGCTGAGAGAAGGATTCGAAGCATAATTGAAATGGCACACACTATGCTACGTAACAAAGCATTATCATTCAGGTTTTGGGCCAAAGTAGTACACACTATAGTGCATATCATAAATAGAGGCTTCACAAGTGTGTTAAACAATAAGACTCCATTTGAAGCCTACTATGGATGCAAGCCCAATGTCAATTACTTAAGAGTATTTGGAAGTGAAATTTTGGTATATGTGCCAAAAGAAGATCGAAGCAAGTTACAATCTAAGTCCAAGAAACATATCTTCATTGGCTATAGTGAATAATCTAAAGCTCATAGATTGTATGATATTAAGAACCACTCCATTACCATCCAAACGATGTCATATTTGATGAAGCTTCAAAGTACTTAACTAAAGATCCAAGTTCAAGTTTGAGTCGACCCATCTACACTTCAAAGGGGGACACAATTATTTCTAAGCAAAACTCAGAGGCAAGTACTTCTCACTAACCTAGTACATCTCAAAGGCTCATCGAAAAGATGCCACGTGAATAAGGTCACTACATGAATTATGCACTTATGCATCAGTTTCAACATATTCCAGAGCCTTCTAACTACAAAGAAGCTCAAAGTCAACCTGAGTGCAAAGAAGCTATGCAAGCAAAGATGGATGCAATTGAAAAGAAAAACACTTGGACACTTGTTCCAAAGCCTTCAAATCATCAAGTCATTATAGTCACGTAATCAGATGGTACATTGGATAAGTACAAAGCAAGACTTGTACCTAACGTAAGGGATATAAGCAATTGCAGGGCATTGATTATGAAGAAACCTTTACCCCTACTTCAAGCTTTATAACTATAAGAATCATTCTTGCACTAAGTGTACACTTCAAATGGCCCATTTACCAACTTGACGTAAAAAGTGCTTTCCTCAATGGAGATCGTCAAGAAGAAGTATATCTTGAACGACCTCAAGGTTTCAAGTTCCAAGAAAAGAAAGATCAAGTATACATGCTTCATGAAGCACTTTACAGACTTAAGCAAGCTCCTTGGGCTTGGTATGAAAAGATCCACAAGTTCTTCAAATCTAAAGGATTTCAAAGGAGCACTGCTCATGCTAACTTATACATCTATCATAAACTCTATATATATAGAACTATATAAATAATATTAAAAATAGCATTTTTTTTTAAGACTCCCAAAAATTCCACCAAATTTCACGAGTGGAATTTTTAGCTCTTTTATGAACAAAAAGCAAGATTTTAACATTTCATAAATAGATAAGGTAACTTGATACACAAAACATCCATATGGACCACATTTAAGCATGAAGAAGATAGTCCTTCAATCAAAAGGAGGTGAAGTTGTGCTCTTCATCATCCTCAAGGTGTGGAGCAACCGGGAGATTATCTATATGAAGGAGATCATCTTCAACTATGGATATTGTGAAGTTATGGGCAGTTATATTATTATCTATGCTACCTTATAACTTCATGTACTTCATCTTGGAATGTATGGAATACATTTGGAGCTTAACTTCTCCTTTCTCTCTCATGCCTTGTCTATATTCCATCTTGTCTTTATTTTCTTTTTATATTATTAATTATGAGCCTAAAAAGTTAAAACCAACAATTGATATCAGAGCACAATAAAATAGTGCACACAGAGAATTGGATTGCAAGTAGAAGAGTGAAGTCTTCATGGAATATGGAGATCAAGCTCAGTTTTATATTCAACAAGAATAAGTAACTAATTTATCTTGAAGTAGATGATGAATATAGGATTGAATGAATATCAACTCTAAGAGTAGTTGAAAGATCCCAATTAGCTACTTTCCATTCTCCTCCCAACCTTAAGAGCCCTTGCCCTTGGCACATCTAGAATCTTTTCTAAGGTCCAAATACTATAATCTTTAGATGATCTTCTAAGCAATTAAGAAACCAGAGGTTCCGCCAGTAGCTACACCAATGCAGATGGAAGTTGCATCTGCTAAACCAATGCAGTTGCGTCTTCCAGTAGAGAGGTTAAGTGGTAAGTAAAGGACTTGAATCCACCGAAATACCACAGACAGGTTAGTGGCAGGACGACAAATGCGATAGAGCAATGGATAAGTAAGTGGGAGCAATGCTTCCGGCTTTGCAATATTGAGGATGAGAAACAAAAGATCCAGCATGCCACTTACAATTTGATGGATGTTACTCATCGATGATGTAGGAAAATAGAGCAAGATAAGATAGAACCGACTACTTGGGCAGATTTCAAGATCATATTTTTTACAATAATTTTGTTCCTCCAGACGAGCGTGCAAAGGCTTTAGATGCCTGGTTTATCCTGCAGCAGAGACAACTTATGGTGCATGAATACGCAAACAAATACAGGAAAATCTTATTGAAGATTCAAGATCACATGTCTGATTTTCTTCATGTGCATAAACTTGTGCTTGGGTTTAGGGAGACGTTGCGTCCACTTGTGCGCAAGGAGCTTTGCCACACCTTAAATGAGGCGGTAGAACTTGCCTTGGTGCCGGAGAATGGGCAACGCTCTCGATTGCAACATGCTGAACAAAAGAATACTTGGATAAGATTGAAGAAGCCCATAGCTTCAATTCAAGCATCTAACAGACAGATAAATATCATTCAGACCTCGAGCCGTGGAAAGAGAAAAGTAAGTGCATCCATGGCAAATAGAGCTTTTCAGCGATCCAATCTGACACAACAACAGAAAGAAAAGGCTCGCCATGAGGGCCTCTGTTATGAATGCCTGAGTCGACATGCTTATAGGGTGTGTTCTAAGAAGAAGAAGAAGAAGAAGAAGATATCTGCAGCGATGGTGATGGAGAGGCAGCGGTCCTCGCCGTCCACTCCGCTCGCCGTCCACTCCATCATCTTCTTCAGATTATGATCTTCTAGCTAGAGACGCTCAGATGGATCCTTCATCTAAAAATAACAAACCCATCTTAAATATAAGAGTCACTAAGAAGGTGAAAAACGTTCCAAATGTGGTGCTATCCCCTGTTGCTCAGAAAGGGTATCAATTTCTGGACACCGAGTTGGTTATCATGAGTGGGAAACTTGAAGGCCATCTCCTCAAAATTTAATTTGACACAGGATCGACACATAACGTTATTAACTCTTCTCTATTGAAGAAACTAAAACTGAAGACTACTCTATCTGAATACACCTACAGAGTAGAGTTGGCAGATGGGAAGGGATCTGAGACCTAGGATCGGTGAATTGTTAGATTACCCATCCAGATTCAAACTTATAAAGATGAGCTAGATTTCAAGATCACCAGGTTGGCTAGATTTGATATCGTTCTCAGTAAACACTAGCATGCAAGCAAGAAGCCAACTATTGATTTTCAAACTCACATATATCAATTTAATCATAATGGTCGCTGCATCATCATCCATGGAGAGCCCGACATTAATATATACCAGAATGAATCCAGGTAAACCCCAAATTCACCCTCAAAGGAAGGTGCAACTACAAGCTCATGGTAGTCAACCACAAGACTACATAGCATATCAGCTCCACTATGCACAGTATCGACTCAATACTATGACATCCCCACTAACGTCCTCAGTGCCCAATAGTGGGTATAGAGCTCAGAATGAATACATGCTCACACACACACCCCACAACGCACACACACCACGAGCATGAACTCACAAGAAGCTCTGCGAACTGAGTTTCTATCACTTCCGGAAGTGATGGGCAAACTCAGCCATAATGAAGCCTAGCACCAAATGCAAACAAAACATAGGAAAAATTACAGAAAAAGCATAGTTGATAGGGTATACACACCTAACAACTGGTCGCAACTCGGACGAAGAATCCACAAGTGAAAACTGCATGTCCGCTAATACGACAATCATATATACCAGAATGAATCCAGGTAAACCCCAAATTCACCCTCAAAGGAAGGTGCAACTACAAGTTCATGGTAGTCAACCACAAGACTACATAGCATATCAGCTCAACTATGCACAGTATCGACTCAATACTATGACATCCCCACTAACGTCCTCAGTGCCCAATAGTGGGTATAGAGCTCAGAATGAATACATGCTCACACACACACCCCACAACGCACACACACCACGAGCATGAACTCACAAGAAGCTCTGCGAATTGAGTTTCTATCACTTCCGGAAGTGATGGGCAAACTCAGCCATAATGAAGCCTAGCACCAAATGCAAACAAAACATAGGAAAAATTACAGAAAAAGCATAGTTGATAGGGTATACACACCTAACAACTGGTCGCAACTCGGACGAAGAATCCACAAGTGAAAACTGCATGTCCGCTAATACGACAATCATATATACCAGAATGAATCCAGGTAAACCCCAAATTCACCCTCAAAGGAAGGTGCAACTACAAGCTCATGGTAGTCAACCACAAGACTACATAGCATATCAGCTCCACTATGCACAGTATCGACTCAATACTATGACATCCCCACTAACGTCCTCAGTGCCCAATAGTGGGTATAGAGCTCAGAATGAATACATGCTCACACACACACACCCCACAACGCACACACACCACGAGCATGAACTCAGAAGAAGCTCTGCGAACTGAGTTTCTATCACTTCCGGAAGTGATGGTAAAAGCAGAGTGTAAGTATCTTTATTTCTTATATTTTGAGCATAAGGAGTTGTTAAGTTTACAGATTCAAACTAGTTTGGAAGCTCGGCGAGCTTCTAGAACGAAAACTGAATTTCAACACTTGTTTCTTTTAGAGTTACCTTCAGGTCTTCCTCCTCGTAGAAAAGTGGAGCATAGGATAGAGCTAGTACCAAGAGCTCATCCACCGGCCAGACAACCGTAAATTAGTCTGCAACATGAAGCAGAAGTACGTTGTACGATCGAGCAATATCTCAACAAAGGACTCATCACATCCAATTATTCACCTTTTGCAGCCCTAGATCTTTCAAAATGTGTATAGACTTTAGAGCATTAAATAAAGTTACAATAAAGCATAGATATCCGATGCCTCGCATCGACGATATTCTGGATGCACTAGGAGGTGCAATGTATATAGTAAAATAGACTTAAAAAGTGGTTATCATCAAATAAGAGTCAAGGATGATGACGTACATAAAACAGCTTTTCGTACTAGATTTGGTCATTATAAGTAACTAGTAATGGCTTTTGGTTTAACTAATGCTCCAACTACCATTTTTTGATGCTCATGATTGATATTTTTCGTCCTTTTATTAGTCTGTTTGTGGTTGATTGGGTAGATGATCTATTAGTTTACAATAAGAGTTTAAAAGAACATGAATGTCACTTGCATATAGTTTTTCAAATGTTACATGAGAATACTTTGTACGTCAACCCAGAGAAGACACATCTATGTTTATATGAGGTCGAGTACTTAGGACATATAATTTCCGCAAATGGAATTAGAATGGATCCACGGAAAGTTCATGTGATCCTCAATTGGCCAATTCCTCAGAATGTGCGCCAGTTGAGACATTCTTAGGATTATCGAGCTTCTATAGAAAATTCATTGCCAACTATTTACACACAGCTGCGCCATTGGCAGATATGTTACAAAATAATCAAAAGTTTATGTTGACTAATGCACAACAAAAAGCTTTTGACACATTGAAACAAGCAGTTTCAACTGCCCCAATTTTATTAGTGGTAGATCCCCAAAACCCTTTTGAAATAGAAACCGATGCTAGTGGCATCGCAGTTGGTGCAGTTTTGATTCAAGATGGAAGACAAGTAGCTTTTGAAAGTAAGAAACTTTCTCAAGCTCAAAGAAACTGGCATGTCCATGAACAAGAATTATATGCAATGGTTCATGCTTTGAAGATTTGGAGACACTATTTGTATGGTGCAACTTTTAAAGTATATAGAGATCATCACATATTGAAGTATTTATGTTCCGAACTTGATCTTCGGGGAAGACAGGCTAGATAGGGTGAGTTGATGCAAGAATTTCATATGGAAATTCTATATAGAAAAGGAAAAACGAATACAGTTGCACATGCATCATCTCGTTTTTTTTTTTCAGATTAGCTTCACAGTTCTTGACACTGATTTAATCCAAGTGATCAAAGATTCGCAGTTTGAAGATCATTATTGTCAGTTGTCAAAAAATGATGAAGATAAAGCATTTTCTAATTTTCATGTAGAGCAAGGTTTGCTCAAAAGAAAAGGAAAGATATGTGTGCCTAATTCCCAAGAAGGGACGTTTAGAAAAGAAGTTATTTTCGAGAACCACGATGTACCTTGTGCAAGACATCCCGATATTGAGAAAACTCTACAGTTGATCATACGCACTTTTTGGTGGCCAAAGATGGTCAGAGATGTAAATAATTACGTAAGTCAGTGTTTTAAATATCAAGTAAATAAAGTAGAGAGGATTAGTCCTCCAGGTTTGTTTTAGCCATTGGAAATACCACAATATTGTTGAGATAGTATTTCCATGGACTTCATAATGGGTTTACCTAGGACACCACGACAGAATAATGTTATTCTTGTAGTGGTTGACCGTTTGAGCGAAATGGCACATTTTATCCCTACAAAGGAATCAATGGAGGCTCCGCAAGTTGCGAAACTATTTATTCAGAATATTTTTAAACTGCAAGGTCTATCGAAATCAATAGTTTCATATAGGGATCCCAAGTTTGCAGGAAATTTTTGGAAACTCGTGTTCTATACAAGGTTGTTAGCAACGTTTTCGCAACGTCCAAGGCAACGTGTTGCTAACGCGTTAGCAACATCGCAACGTTTGGACCTGGACGTTGCGAAAACGTTGCGAACCATTTCTTTTTTTTTTTCAAAATTTTTTGCAAATATAGTAACATAGATGTATATTATAGTATATCCATATATAATATGTATTATATAGTATGTATTATGTTAATTTATGTAATATGTATTGAATATTTAATATTTATGATTCATTCCAAATTCTCGAATCCCTGTTCAATGAAGTGATGGAAGATGCACAATGCACATTGCACATGTATGATGTCAGAATTTACAACTAATCATTATCATGACTCAATGACTCATTCTAAAATTCAAATTCACAATGCACATTCAAGCAACTCATATGACAATGTTGAATGTTCAATGGACATAAATGATGAGAGTCAAGACAAATACTATTATATACAACTTACAAGTAACATTGAAATTTAAAACAAACTTCAAAGAATTAAAATTTATGAAAAAAACATGTGAAAAAGTCAACCTCATCTCAAAATTATGACACTGGTGACTATCATGACTCATGAGTCATAACTCATATGTGATATCAGAATCCAATGTCCATAATACATATACATCAATGATCATACCAAACTCCAGTAACCATCATCCATGTCACATCATACATGATACCACTAAGTAGTCAAACAATAAACTGCAATGTCAATAATACAATGATCAATCAATATCAAGTAAATCATAAGTCATAATATCATAATACATATGACATGTCACATGAGCAGTCATCAATCCTCAAAATCCTCTGAGTCACTAATAACTATCACCATCAGCATCATCATCACTATCATCATCATCACTATCATCATCATCATCATCATCATCATGTGGTGCTCGACTAATAGATGCCTCCATCCTACTAGTAGATGGACCTGGTACACTGTGTGCTCTATGACTAGAACGAGTCCGAGATGCCCTCGTATCATGTTGTGGCACTGTCAACTCCTGATAGAGCATGTCATATAGATCAAGGTCCTCTGCCGGAATGCTAGGTATATCATGGACCCTCTCTATATCAAGCTCATCGACGTTCACCTGCCGCACCTCTGCTGAGTGGCCACCATGCTCCAATAAACGCAAGTTGCAGTGGCAATAGACAAGCCGCTCCAACTGCAATGTAGATAGTCTATTCCTCTTCTTTGTATGGAAGAGGGCCCATGTACTCCAATTCCTTTCACATGGACTGGCACTACAGTCTTGTGAAAGTATGCGGATGGCTAACTTTCTCTGCAAGATAAAAAAGAAAGAGTTCATTAAGAAGAGGAATGACTCATGAGACAAACTTCAAAGTTATAACTTATTAGTTAAATACTCAAAAGGAAATTAGAATGACTTGTCACTTACTAGCTCAGGTGTACCAACACCGTATCTCTCCCACCATGTCACAGGCATCAACTGCATGCTTCTCAAGCATGCCGTGTCTCTACCAAAAAGTCCTTCATTATTCTGAAACTGGGTGAGCTGAAGCTCCAACTTCCCACGTAGCTCCACATCAGAAGATCCATACAAACGATCTACATAGTCATTCCAAGCAGTCACAAGCTCCATATCCAATGACTGTGATGCAGATCTCCATAAAGGATGTAGTAGATTGGCCATCCCATGTATAGGGCGATGGAACCAATCCCACCTCTTCCTCCATATTCCTTTTATTTCCTCTATCCTATGGATAAAAAACAAATCAAGTTAGAAAACAATAAGATTTAAGAATGTTGAAGAGTCAAGACTTGAAAGTTGAACATGAATGCTCATAGTACATACAAAAAATAAAATATGGTTACCCAAGTTTCAACTTACCTCTCCAATGTCAAATAAGGACATCTCTGTATAGACTCTCCGACACGATCCATGAACTCATAAACAAGTCCAAGTGTGCAGCCCTCTCTATCTGCTATGCGTATGAGTGAATATAAGGGCTGTAAGGCCCGCACTAATCCCTCCACATCCCTCCAAAAGCTGTCATCCAAACATGTGCGTCGTACAAGCTCTGCCTTTGGACTAGTATGTCCATCCCAAGCTAACCAATCAGGTGATACAACTGTCTGCATCAGTGCTTGCCTCACTCTTAATAATCTTTCCATGACTATGCACATGTATGCAAATCTGGTCTTCGCGGGCTTCACCAAATCAATATCACTGTAAGACCGAAATATAGCAAGCAATTTTGGTCTCTTTGTGAACAAAGAGACCACTTTTATGCAAGTGGTAAAAATGGTGTAAATCCATGGTATCTTCCCCACATCCTCTATCAGCAAATCAATGCAATGGGCAGCACACGGTGTCCACACAATAGAAGGGAATTCTTCTTCTAGAAGCTTGCCCATAGCCACACAATTGCTTCCATTATCTGTAACCACTTGGACTACCTTTTCTACACCAATGTCCATGATAGCTTGACGGATATGATCATAAATGAATCCACCTGTTTACATATAACACAATGAATCATTAATCAATTGATAAATTATAATTTATCTTGACATGTGTCATGCACATGGCACATGCACAATGCACAATGCACATGGCACATGCACAATGCACATGTGTCATGCACACTGCACAATGCACATGCACATGCACAATGCTTGTGCAATGTGCATGTGCATTGTGCATGTGCCATGTACATACATAGTACATACTACATACATACATATTACATGCCAATGCACAATGCACATGCACATGCCACATGCCACATGCCACATGCACATGCACATGCCACATGCACATGCACATGCACATGCACATGCACATGCACATGCACATGCACATGCACATGCCACATGCACATTGCACATGCACATGCCACATGCACATGCACATGCCACATGCCACATGCCACATGCCACATGCCACATGCACATGCCACATGCCACATGCACATGCACATGCACATGCACATGCCACATGCCACATGCCACATGCCACATGCCACATGCCACATGCACATGCCACATGCACATGCACATGCACATGCACATGCACATGCCACATGCCACATGCACATGCACATGCCACATGCACATGCACATGCACATGTGTCATGCACATGCACATGCACATGCACATGCACAATGCACATGCACAATGCACATGCACATGCACATGCACATGCACATGCACAATGCACATGCACAATGCACATGCACATGCACATGCACATGCACATGCACATGCACAATGCACATGCACATGCACATGCACAATGCACATGCACATGCACATGGCAGCATGCACATGCACATGCACATGCACATGGCAACATGCACATGCACAATGCACATGTGTCATGCACAATGGCAAATGCACATGCACAAGGCAAATGCACATGTGAGATGCCACATGCATGCGGCATGATTGATCATTGCACAATCAAATATAAATTGAAAATTCAAAAATCAGTTCACTCACCTGTGATTGTAGTACCAGCAGCTGATGCATCTATGGCTCGAAGGAACATGGTCCCTTTGCAACAATGCACCAAAATGTTGTACACATTTCTCTTTCGTATGTCCGTCCATCCGTCACACATGATTGTGCATCCATACTTTGCCCATGTCTCTTTCATAGGCTCAAACTCTCTCTCTAATGCTTCCTTTGTTTTTTTCAGCTCCGTTGTCCTCAAGTCTTCATAGGTAGGCCCTTGCCAACGAAACCCTAATAGTGAAACCTTCTCAATGGCATTTCTCCATGCCGATGTCCGTGCAACATTAAAAGACAAACCACATTGTATAAAAGCTTTCATGATGGCTTGTGTGGCTTCTTGTTTACGTTGTTGTTGCAAGCTAGCACGTATAGATGCTCCTCCAAGAGAGCCAAGTGGGTGCTCTTGTGGATCATGCTCTACTCTTGTACTCTTTCTTGGTGGCTCATGCTCTATGTCAATGTCTATGGAAGCTTGAGATGCTTGAGTTTGGGGATCACAAGAACCATGTGAACCGCTTGCTTGCGATCTAGCTTGGGATTGGGCTCCACTATTCCTTCTACCAAGGGCTTTTTGAGCTACCCATGCCATTAGCTCTCCTTTTATAGCTTCGGGCATTGGCTCTTTGCAAGGTGCAACTCCTATGCCACTTAATTTTCCAAGATGCGCCTTGATCCTATCGGCTCCACCGGCTCCACTATAGCCACAAAGCTTGCAAGTCCATCTCTCACTACCCCCGGAGCCCATCTTTCCTTGGCTTGTCACATAATCCCAACATGCTTGTTTTGCTTTAGGCATGTTGATGGAAGAGGTTAGAAGCTTGGAGAGGAGTCCTCAAGATAGGAAGCAAGCTTAGGGGGGTCACGTGTGTGAGGATGTGTGTATAAAGTACCTTCACCTTCTTGAAGCTTGCGTTTTGCTCTTCCACAGGGTCTGTTTTGCTCTCGGGTCGCCTGTCGAAAATGCCTCAATGAGGCCGTTTCAGCGAAACGGCCTCATTTGAGGCAAATTTTTTTGTGTTTGTTCGCAACGCGTTGCGAACGTCGCAACGTTGCGACGTTTCGTTGCGAACGTTGCGAACGCATCGCAACGCGTTGCGATGCAACACTGGTTCTATAAGCTTCAAGTTCAACTCAAAATTAGTGGAGAGCATCCACACACAAACGATCAGACCGAAAGAGTTAATCAGATACTGGAAGATATACTACAGGCATATGTTTCAAAAAAGCAAACAGATTGAGATAGTTTCCTCCTATTAGTTGAGTTTGCTTATAAAAGTTGGAAGCACAAGTCTACTAAGCTGGCACCTTCTGAGGTGATTTACGGATTTATTCCACATAGTCCAACTACCATTGCGTTACCTAAGAAATCTCCAAGTGCTTCACAATTTCTCATCGATATGCAAGCTAACTTGAAAATAGCTCAGTTCTATCTATAGCAAGCTGCTGAGAGAATGAATGCATTTGTAGATCGACATCGTACACCACGAAGTTTCAAGAGGACGATCGTGTGACTTTACAGGTTCCACTTCGTTCGTCATTCGCAGCGGGTCAGAAACCCAAGCTATCCCCTAGATTTTGTGGACCTTGGACAGTAATCAAGAAGATTCGTGTTGTTGCATACAAATTACAATTACCAGATAATTGCAAAATTCACCTAGTTTTCCATGTTAGCAAGTTGAGACCATACATTTCTCGAGATAAGAATTGTGTAGATAGTTTAGTTGCTTTAGAAAATAGAGCATCTTAGCCAGATGTTCCATTTCAGGTTCTTGATAAGAGGGAGCGAAAGTTACGGAATCGCTCCATACCAGAGTATTTAGTAGCATGGACTAGCCGTCCCCTCACAAATGCTACTTCGGAATCAGAAGCTCTGATCCGCAAACACTTTCCTTCCTTGATCACTGAGGACAATGATCTCTAAAAGGGGAGAGAGTGTTAGATTTATTTAGATCTCCATCGTCTATCATTGGTCTACCTGCATTCGACCAAGGACCCTGGCCCGGTCAAGGACCAGAGCTGGGAAGCCAAGGCTCTAGCACGAATCTTCGAGGTTAATCCATCTCCTCAGAGTGACCATATGAGGAGTGTTTGGACCTTAGAGAAGATCTAAATGTGCCAAGGGCAAGGGCTATTTAAGGTTGGGAGGAGAGTGACACGTAGCCAATTTGGATCTTTGGATCTTTCAAAGAATCATAGAAACATTCCTTGGATCCATTCTAATTCCATCTACAGAAATTATATGTCTTAAGTACTCAACCTCACATAAACATAGTTGTGGTCTTCTATGGGTTGACCTACAAAGTATTATCATCTAACATTTGAAAAATTATACGCAAGTGACATTCATGTTCTGTCAAACTCTTATTGTAAACCAAGGGATCATCTACAAAATCAACCACATTGACCGATAAAAGGACGAAAAATATCATTCATGAGCGTCATAAAAGTAACTCGAGCGTTAGTTGAACAAAAAGGCATTACAAGATATTCATAATGACTAAATCTAGTATGAAAAGTTATTTTATGTACATCATCGTACTTAACTCTTATTCGATGATAACCACTTTTTAAGTCTATTTTACTATATACAATAACACCTCCTAATGCATCCAAGATATCGTCGATGCCAAGCATTGGATATCTGTGCTTTATTGTAACTTTATTTAATGCTCTAAAGTCTACACATTATGAAGGATCCATATTTTTTGCGCACCAAAAGCACTCGCGCCGCAAAAGGTGAATAACTAGATCTAATAATTCCTTTGTCGAGATACTCCTCAACCGTATGACGTACTTCTACCTCCTCTTGCAGACTCATTCGATATGGTTGTCGAGCCGATATGAGCTCCTGGTACTAGCTCAATCCTATGCTCCACTTTTTTGCCATGGGGAAGACTAGAAGGCAATTCTAAAAGAAACAAGTGTTGAAATTCAGTTTTCATTCTATAAGCTAGCTTAGCTTCCAAACTAGTTTGAATTTGTAGACCTAAGAACTCTTTATGCTCAAAATATAAGAAATAAAGATACTTACACTTTGCTTTTACCATCCCAGAGGTAGACGCTCGTTTGTACTTCCGAACGTCAAGCTCTCTCCACAGATGATGATGCGGTGATCATTATGATTAAACTGATATATGTGAGCCCAAAAATCAATAATCGGCTTTCATCTTTATAAGTCTGAATCTGGACTAGTAATCCGACAACTCATCAATCCAAAGTCTCAGATCCCTTCACATATGCTCTACTGTGTAGGTGTATTCAGATGGATTAGTCTTCAGCTTTAGTTTCTTGACTAGAGAAGAATTTATAACATTATGCGTGGATGGGTCCATCTCAGTATCTGTAGCTAAAAGATCAAAATCTGAAGGAGATGATGGAGTGGATGGTGAGGACGGCTTCCTCTCCACCACCATCGTTGCAGATATCTTCTTCTTAGGACACATGCATGCCGACCTAGGCATTCATAACAGAAACCCTCACGACAAGCCTTTTCTTTCTGCTTCTGTGTCAAACTGGATTGCTGAAAAGTTATATCCGCCATGGAAGCATTTACCTTTCTCTTCCCATGGCTCGAAGTCTAAATGAAATTCATCTGTCTATTAGGTGCTAGAACTAAAGCTATGGGCTTCCTGAATCTTGTCCAAGTATTCTTTTCTCTTGAAGGTTGCAATCGAGAGCATCGCCCATCCTCCAACACCCAGGCAAGTTCTACTACCTCATTTTAGGTGTGGCAATGCTTCTTGCACACAAGAGGACGCAACGTCTCCCTAAGCCCAAGCACAAACTTATGTACCTGATATGGTATCTTCAATAGGATTTCCCTATACTTATCTCATATTCCTATCAAGGGAGCACTAGATTGTGCTCTCTGACTCCACTAGACAAGATCTCAGAAATATACTTCTGATTACAAGAACACCCACGTAGGGAAAATGATACAAGAATATGTGATTGATACAAGACGCCCCACAACCCGAGACTGATAGGTATGGATAACTCGGCTAGAGATGATATACGAGATCCCACAACCCGGGATCGTAAGTATAAAACAAGATATCAGGATTACAAGAATTCCCTTCACGGAGATGAACTAGATACAAGAAATAACTCGACAAGATCTCATACTACGAGATTACAAGAGGGCAAGACAGGATATCTAAGAACTAGGCTAGACAAGACTAGAACAAGGAATAAGACAAGAACTAGAACTAGAACTTGGAGAGTACTTATTTGGAGGTCACGACTCCTTGACCTCCCAAGACTGGTATTGGCAAGCCTGAGAATGAATGTGGTCAATCCCTCCTTATATAGGTTTTCCAAGGGCGGTTCAAGGGCGGTTACGAATTGATGATGTCATCATTTCGAAACATGGTCCCTAGATCTCAGAGTCAAGCAAGAAGAAAATCGATCTTAAGGTTTTGGCACCTTCCGGACGCAATGGAAGCATTGGTTTTCCCAACTTCAGATGAACCTCGACGCAATTAAGAAACCACAGGTGCCGCCTGTCGATACAGCAATGCATATGGAAGTTCCATATGCTTAACTATCTAGTTTGCAGATACCACTTACAGATGTGGGAGTGTATGTTAGCAGAGATGTCAAGTGGCAAGTAAAGGACTTGAATCCACCAAAGTACCACGGAAAGGTTAGTGCCAGGACGGAAGATGTGATAGAGTAGTGGACAAGTAAGTGGAAGGAGTGCTTCCGACTTTGCAATATTGAGGATGAGAAACAAAAGACCCAGCATGCCACTTATAGTTTGATGGATGTTGTCCATCGATGGTGGAAGAAAATAGAGCAAGACAAGATAGAACCCGCCACTTGGGCAGATTTCAAGGTCATATTTATAATAATTTTGTTCCTCCAGACGAGCGTACGAGGGCTCTAGATGTGTGGTTCTTCTTGCCGCAAAGCTGGCTACAGTGCAAGAATTGTCATGGACAAAGGAGATCTTCTGAACCTCATATTCCATGTCACTTCTCTATCTCATGCTTGGTTCATAAGTATCCTCCATGCCTCTAACCTTGGCATTGAGAGCTGTAATCTCCGTAATGTAAGGCTACTCAAGCTCAACCTCATCCATGGGAGTTAAAGTCTCATCCAGGTTCATTCTAAACAAACAACATAATTGATGAGTCATTTGAATGCAAAATGCAATACCTAACTAACAATACTCCTAGTCAATGATTCGTTAATGCAAAATATGAATTAAAAAGATGTATTCTAAATCCTCTCTCAATCTCATATATCCATTAAAAAAACAAACCTCACTCAATCCCCATGTCCTATACAAGTTAACATGTTGAAATTACAAGCTATGGCAAATCCTAAAATACATCCGGCGATAAGCGCCATAAATAAGTCATACAAGCTTTTTCGTTCCAAAATGATTATAAATGACCCTATCCATATTAAAAATCTAATACAAGCTAAATCCAAGTGATTTTCCCTAAAAATTTACAATTTAAGGTCTTTGATGACTTCCACTAGCTTCTTATGTCAAAAAGTGTATCACTTGCAAAAAGACTAGAAAATTAGAAGCACCTAAAAATCTCCAAAAATAATGCTTTTTAATATCCAAGTAGCCCTAGAAGTTATCCTTCATCTCCAGGTCTAATCAAATCAATTGGATCTATGACCATACTTATGGCCAAATGTCTGCAAACCTATACCTATGAGGAGGAGGTCCTCGGAGTGATACATAGCTCCCAAGAACCACTGAGTAAACTAATCAAATGAACTCCAAATTTAATGAAATTTGGCTCATTGAAAAGTCTATCTACTCATCTATCAATATACCAAGTTTCATTACAAGATCATTCCCCCATGAGAGAAACATGCAAAATAGTGTCTAGAATACCTGCACATTTTGCATGACTCAAAAATTAGACTAAAGAAAAGATTGCATTCATGGGCTCCTCAAATGAACTCCAAATCACTTATAATTTGGTGAGCATCAAGATTCATTAGATAGCAATCATATCCAAAAGGCTTTATCCTAATTGGACATTCCATCAAAGAGCAATGCCATAATTGCCAGACCTCTGTGCACTTCTCTGGCAAGTCCTTTGGAGGGACTAGAGAGCTAAAATAGCAATTAAAACCTCTAAATATTATTCAATTATACATGTGCATGGTAACACTACTCTCAAGCACATACCAAAAATTCATATCATATGGACAGGTGAAACGAGAGAAACACCCAAGTTTCTGCACACCTACAACAAATTGCAAGAGAAAATTTCCTACATAATGACTAGAGAGATTTTTTATTTTCTCTTTGCTCAAGATTCCAAATTTCATAAAATTTGGAAAGCACAAGCTACAGGATTTCTATACCAACAAAAATCTCAGCAATTGGATACTCCCATGAGGAGATATGTCCCTGCAAAGTTACCCATGTAGACCTTCCAGAGGGTAACTTTTGTTACAACAGTTCTAAACCTTTTGAATCTTTTGACCTATTAAAATAGCTCCAAAAGACATGAAAATTGGTGAGTATGCTAAGAACTTAATCATCTACCATCACAAATTCTTATAATAAATGGCTTTTCCTACATGAAGTTATGAATACTACAACATGCAAAAGTATAATTTCATGTTGGAAAAAAAAATATGTTCAATGTATTTTAATGATTCTTTGTATGCATTTAAACTTTTTTTTTGCCTACAATTAGAACATTTTGATGGAAGGATATGCATGAATATATGACTTCAAGAATAATCAAGTGATTCTTATACATTAATATTATGAGGAAGAAGTAAATCAGTTTTTAAAAAATTCATTTCTTAATAATGGAAGAACAAATTACAAAGAAATATTATTTCCTGAAATTAGACTTTGAAATCTCACCTCTACTTTCCCTCTTCTAATCTCAAATCAAAATGCATGTAAGAAAATTCATTTCCTATAAGATGCAAACATTTTCTATATGCATCTATGGAAGAAAATAAAACAATTCAAGCCTTAGGAATTTCTCATGATCCTACTCAATCAACTTACAAGCTCTATACAGATGGTCAAATATAAGCAAAACCGAGCAAATAACCTATGATTGGAAAGGCTTGAAGCAAGGAATCTATAGCATTTTGAATTTCATGATTTGGATATTCCTAGCTCAAGTTATGGCCTTTCTAGTGCACCTAGGTAGGTATTTCAGGAGTTGAGATTAGAGAACAAGTCCCTTATCTCACTCTCTCTCCTCTCCATAGCGCATCCTCAGAAGGAGTGCGCACGGTTGGGATTTATCCCACATACTCCCTATTTGGCACCCGAGAGGCCTATATAAGGCACACGAGATGTATACTTTGATATCTCTTGGGAAGGAAGAAGCTCAAAGGCTTCTCCTCTGAACTCATGGGGGACTGCCTCCACGATGGGCCGTTGGAAGCTCTCATATGAATACTGGAGAACATGACTTGCCTCTGAAATCAACACCCGACACGCAACTACAAAAGTCCTTTTGTTCCACGCTTGCAACGAATCCTGAAGCCCCAAGAAGGCTCCTTTACGCACGCAAAATGCCCTTCTCTTCTTGCAACGACACTCCATGCGAGCTACTCCAAAGTTTCGCGAAAATTTTTCTCCAAAACTTCCTTTCCAAGAAGCTCTCAAGAAGATAATGAAGTGGCTTTCTCTCAAAAACTTTCCCTTCTCTCGCTCAAGCTCCGATACCAAATGAAAGATCCCAATAAGCTACCTTCCACTCTCCTCCCAACCTTAAATAGCCCTTGCCCTTGGCATATCTAGAATCTTCTCTAAGGTCCAAACACTCCTCATATGGCCACTCTGAGGAGATGGAATAACCTCGAAGTCTCGTGCTAGAGCTTTGGCTCCCCCGAGCTCTAGTCCTTGACCCGACTAGGATCCTCGACCAAATGCAGGTAGACCAATGATAGACCATGGAGGTCTAAATAAATCTAACAGTAGTCGCATCTAATCTTGAAAGATTGCAACTCCAATCACATCAGTTTTTTATCTAATAGAGCACCAAACAATATCTTATATGTTGGTTATGCTAGATTTGCAGATGATTTTTCAGATTGGAGAGCATTGCTTCCATGTGTATTAGACAAGTGATGTTCATCCTACTAGTCAACCTTCTAGTGTTCCTTGAGATTTATCACTCATTCATGTACATGGAATCTGGCATATTCAACTTGGTGGTCATGAAGAAGACTTATGTGAGCAAGGAGGGGTTTTGTTTGATTAGTGTAGATAAGAGCATATAACTTTAACTTGATAGGCCTAGCCAACCTTGATAGTTGAGGATGTATATTCGAGTCTACATTCTCTCTCAATACTACATATTGTAATTGTCTTTATCTTTCCGAGTAGTACTGGTTGAGAAGAGTGGGGGATGTGTGAGTTCTCCTTGTAATGTGTGTTATGAGAGTGGCCTTCATGTCTAAGTTTACCAATGGATACTTAACATGACTCGTGAAAATTAAACAAGTAGCTAAATCAATAATAATAATAATAATAATAATAATAATAATAATAATAATAATAATAATAGTAGCATACCAGCTAATAAATATACCTACCTAGCATAATCCCCTAGTGTTAGGTTAGGAGGGGATTGTTGAAAATGTGAGCAATCTTTTGAGGCCCCACAATTAATATAGAGATAAAGTAGATAGAGAGAGAGAGAGAGAGACAATACAGAGATAAGCTATACACAAGATATGGCAAAGGACTAGAATGCCTTCAAAAATAAAACTTAACTAACAAGAAATAGACTTACTGTTGAAGACATAATTTCTGCTACATCATTTAAGTGCATCTAAGCACTCTTTAGCATTCATATTGATGATATTGTTTAAGAGTTTTTTTACACATCTCAAGTTTGAGAAGTCTTAAGAGTTTCTAACCTATCATGCTAGTGGTGTCATGCAAGTGTCCAAAAACACAAGGATCTTGAACGTGACAAGTCCTCCCCCAACATACATCTCAAACAGAACACACTCATCCCTTCTCTTCTAAACCAAGTACTCCTTGGAAGGATAGTAACAAATGGGATGCCAATACTGACATAATAAGAATGCCAATTATAGATAGAATACAGATTCAAACATACTTCCTCCACTCTCAAGGTTGGCCGCACCTTTTAAGTTAAGGTCAAATGCTTCTATCTACACCTATTAAAGAGTGATTAGGAATGGGCCAATAAGAGGAGGGTAGTGGCCACAATCTAGTCCCTCAATCACATAGGCTAGGCATAGGCTTCCTTTGTATTTGTGTGGTCAAAGAGAAGAAAACCACCTAGAGCTTGTAGGTTTAGTTATGTAAATGGTTTTGGAACTCTTAGAAATTAACTAGAGCCCTTGGACTAGCTTAAGGATCAAAGGTTCAGGTTGATCGGGAAAAGTTAAAGCAACTTGGAACAAGAGCCCTTGGATTTGTAAGCTAATGAAAGGCTACGATCTATTCCTTCTTTGAAATTGCGCCATCACTTTTTGACCCTTGGATTTGAAGCTCCATCAAATGGCATATAGTGAAGATCTTGAATTTTATGCCCCTTCGCACATGGACCATTGGATGTGCTCTTTATCCAATGGTTGAGGATCAACCCTTGAGTGAAAGGGCTCCTTTTTTTGAAGTCCATTGGATGAATCTCTTCATCGGACGGATCCCATTGTCTGTGCCAAGCATATCAACCCCATTTGCAGAGAATCATTGGATCTGCCGATATCCAAGGGTGCACAATGTTGCAAAGAGAGTTCAAAAAGGCTAGCTCAGTACCATGTTCGCTTTATCATTGGATCCTTGAGGATCTAATGGCTGAAAAGCTTGCAGAGTGTGAAACCTTAGGCCCAATCCAACAAAGATTGAAACCTTCTCTTTCTAACTTTCCAGGTAATTTAAATCTAGCCATTGATCTAACAAATCCAATGGTCAAAGATCCTCACGCATGAAATTTCAAATAGAAAGCTTTATGAAGTATTATTTTATTTGGCAAAACCACTAGTGGTTTCAAATGGTTCCTTAAGCTCATGTATTAAGCTCTTCAATCCCTAAAAATTAGGGATCCTTACAAGCCTTATGCAAGGTCCATTTTTCCCCCTAATATTAACATTCTTTATGTTTTCCTTAGTTCACATTGGCCATATTGGGGTTTAGTGTGAGATTATCATCATTGGTACCTTTGTGAAAGGGCAAATGGCTGCCAAACATTTTTAGGTATGTTCTCTCAATAAAACAGATATTGGCCTAGTCAATCACATATTGTAGGATCACAATCTCTGATAAATGTGTATATATGCTCTTTTTGTTTTTTGAATTTGTAGCTCTTTTAGTGTCGTATTTGTCCCAAAGGAAAGACCTCTACATAGAAACTTTTGACTCTCCCCTTTATCTTTTATAGAAAGTATTAATATTTTTCTTCTCTAGATTGAAAATGATCATGATTATTACCTTCAATAGCATATATTCTTTCTTGTTTAAACAAAAAGTTTATGATCTAAGTAAATATAAGTTTACTTTTTCTAGAACCACATGCTTTCATATCCATGTACTTACATGATTGTCAACTCTTGGCCCTGCTTGCAAGCTAAAGCAATAACTTGTAAATAAACTTGTAATCATTTGAATTGATAATTTGATTGCTTTTCCCTCTTATTTATACACTTAGACATCGAAAAAAGAAAAATAAAATCTTTCATTAGTTTGTTTGAGATACTAGCAGAGTTGATTAGCAATAAATCAAAACATGATAGGATTGCAATGTGACAATATAGCAAGAAGATGATGACTTGTATTGATTCTAAAATTTATAAATTCCATAAAACAATAAATTGCAGCAATATACTAGCAACTAAGCTTGAATAGAATAGTGGACACCATAGCACAAAAACCAATAGAGACAAACATTAAGAGAGACAATATAAATCCCAAATAAATATTTGCAAAATTTTCCTATAACTCTAATCAATTAGGTTAGGACCTCAAAGATTTGTGTAAATGTTCTTATTGTTATGCTAAAGTTTTAGTCACAATTGTTCACATTCATATATGCTTCAAAAAAAAAAAGGGCAAGGCAAAAATAAACTTTGAGAACTTCTCTACAAAGAGCGTAAGACTACGCTAAGAAATGAAGACTAGCATTCCAAGTTTGATCATAACTTATCAAGCAATCTATTGGGCAAGTTATCACTTGTCAATAAGGGGGATGAGGATACTATGGTGCTAACCATAGTTGATTCAGACAAGAATCGAACTTTTGACTCTTTGACGGGTTGAAAAGCCAAACACAAGTCCAATCGAATGTTTCAGACATTATTTGACGTGGCCACATTTTTTTCCAACAAAAACTACAGAACTTATGGTAGATACTCTAAATGAGATTGCAAACATAAGTCAGTGACAATTAAGCATAAATTCAATAAACACAAAGAGTATGAAGCTGAATTTCGACAATGAACTTATATCACATGACAAGAAAGACCAAAATTCCATAAATATGAGTGCAAAATTATATCAAAATATGCATATAATCCTGTATGGTCAGCTATGAACCCTTTTGTTTGAAAACCTATGAGTTAGAGCTCAAAACAACTCACCACCCCCTAAAGGACTGCAATAAGATGCTTGTATCCCCCCCAAAGAGCTCGAGAAACCCCCCCTCTTGCTAGCTCAAGAGAACAAAGGTCCTCCTTTGGTAGCCTCAAAGGAGTGATTGAGGGGCTGTATGCAACTGAAAAAACACACACAATAATGTCTTAAATGAACCACACTTGGAGTTTTTTACCCCCCAAGGCCCACCTGAAAAAGTCAAGTCCCAAATACATTTCAAACCCGGAAGACCGATAAGTTGGGAATGGAGTCCGAAAAATGTTTCAGACGCGTCCGATAGAAACTATGGTGCTAACTTGTGAGATGACTTAAAGTGAACAAAACCATACCACCAAAGGTTTCCATAACCTTAAGGTATTAGGATCTACATGGCTAGAAACATTCAATAAATCTCATCATCAGGTGAGCACATGTCCCAAATGTACTAGCATGCCTGACCTCAAGGAAAGCTTTTAGTCCTGATTTCATTCAATGAGTCTACATGGCTAAACTACTTTGCAAGTTCTTAATGTTAAATAAGCACATGTGCCAATGATAATTGAATCTCTTGGGAAGACTTCCCCCATGGTTTTCTTCATTGCACCAAAGCTATAGTTACTCCTACTCTAAATCCAGATGCAAAGTTTCACCACCATAGAGATACTTTCATTGTTTCAATAACATTTATAGAACAAGACTGATGAGAAAACCTGATATGTCCTTAAAACCAAAAAAACAATCTTAAAAAGCACCTAAAACTACATATTCCAAAAAAATGTGCCTTTCATCAAGAACATGACAATATAATTCCAGGATATGGTTTTGTGCACATGATCACAATTTGAAATTATACCAATTATTTTCTTATCTCCCAATAAACTTAAGCAATCAAGCAAGTCAACATTTCAGTCACTCACATGCACATGCTCTTTCCTTCAAGTTTTCTTCTCTGGGGACCTTCTCTTCTGACTCAATGGTTCCAAGTCCTGCAGCTGCAGTCTCAAATGGATCTAAGATCTCATGGACTGAGACATGTCCCAATGAACCATTGAGTTTGCTTGCATGAAGTTTCACCCTCTTATCTATGCCCTTGTTTCACCTTTCCTTCTTCATGCTTTCTTAACTCATGTTGGGCCATATTCGTAGTCTGGGGCCTCGCAATTTCCACAACATTCAAATCTGTTTCCTGTTTCTTCAACCTAGATTTCTTCTCATGGTGGCCTTTTACGTTACTGGTGAGACCACTTACATCAGTGTGTTCTTCTCTTTCTCTGTGTCTTTTCTCTTTCTTTCCTCTCTCCTCGTGAACAGGTACAGCATCCCTTTCACTTTTTGGCTCCTTTCTCTGCTTCTCAGAATCTGAAATCAAACGCTCTGCTGCTGTGCAATCTATGGCAAAATTTTGTCCATCATTGAGGTTATCACTCTCTATCGGACTTTTCAATTTCCTCTTCTTGTTCTTGATATCAGGACTCACATTGTCGGTCCTCCATTCATTCTCAGTCTTGTGCTTTTTCTTCCTCTTTTGGGAATCTGGGGTGGAATGTTTTATGTGAGTGTACTCTGTCTTTAACTCATCGACGTGTTCCTCCCTCCCTTTCAAAAGCTTTCCTCTCGTTTCACTGTCGTTATAAGCGGCAACATTGTTCATACCTGCTTCTCCTTCACATTTCAATTTCTTCCTCTTCTTCTGAGAATCTGGAGTAAAAGGTTCGGTTGGAATGTACTCCACGGGTTCCTCTTTTCTTTTCTTCTTCTTCTGGTGCTGCAAGAAGGTGTCATCATCGATCTCCCTGAAAGATGGAGAAGGTAATTCTGCGCCGTCTACTATAGAAGAATGTTTTCTCTTCTTCTTATGTCTTCTGGGGGTGCTGTCCTCATCTACTAACGCTGATCTGATGACCCGTTGATCCCTGTCGCTGCGAGAACCATTCAACTTTCCATTAACATTGGGTGGAGCTCCTTTGGACTCAGATCTCCAAACGATGGAATCCTGCAAAGCTTTAGCCACATTGGCCACGTAATCTCTGACGAGAGAGTCAGAGCAGGCATCGCCAGAAAGAAAACGCTGCAGAAAAGCAGATGCTTCCGGAAATGTGCACGAAGCGGACGAGAGGACTTTCACTCGAACTGGGAGCATCTCCCTTAAGCGAAAGCCAAGTCCTCAAGTTCTCTCACACTCAATGCCTCGACTCCATGGCTTTACCTGCTTGCCTGTCATGCGTCTCATACATTAATTTTCCATCTATAATTTCAAAAATTTTTGCCCGACATTTAAGGTTGGTATGGAGACGTTCCAAATATGTGATTAAAGAAAGGTATATATGTCTAGCCATCAATTCCATTATGATCTTCTAATTTTGAGGAATACACATAAAAAATGAGATGAAGTTCTAATTTTGAGGAATACACATAAAAAATGAGATGAAGAAGGAGCTTAAGAGTACAATACATAGTGATGTCATAAGTTTAAGAGTATCTCATTGGGGTTGTGGGCATGTATGCAAGTTTGGTGGAAAAAATATCATAACAAAAGAAAAAGTACACTCATATGTAAATGCGTTCATACACATCACTGGTATAATTAACTAGTGACTTCCCTTATAATTAACTATTAACTATATGGATTATGAACAATTCACATATAATTAACTAGTGACTTCCCTTATAATTAACTATTAACTATATGGATTATGAACAATTCACATAAGGAAGTAAGCTCAAAGCTTTATAATTTTTTTTTTGTTATAAAGAATCTTGAGAAAGTTAAATACCAAGCTAAGATTATAGTTCTCTGGCGATCAATTCTAGTGGATAGGAAAAGCAGGACTTGGATTCAATCCCCTAAGTGTGGTAAAGAGTATTTTGCTACAAGTTCTCTAGAATCTTTTAGAAGCACCCAACTCGAGTTAGCTTGAGTTTTCTTGAGTAGACCAAGACACATGGAAGATTTGCCACTATTAGACTCTAGAGAGTTGAGACATTAGGTGAGATGTTCTTTAACATGCGCATGTCAATGTGAGATAGCTTGAGTTTCCATCCTCAATGTTAGAGGTATATAAGAGATGGTTGGGAGGTGAGGCCACTTCTTCTCAATAGTGTAGAATATTTTGTAACATTGGTATTTAAGAAACATTGTTGGATCCTTAACATGTGTGAAGAAGAAGATGAAAATCTCTAAGCTCTCACAATATTGTCATTTATGTATTTGTCTTTTGCAAAAATTATGGAGGACTTGGAGCCTCCTTAAGCTCTAAAGAGCCCTCAAAGGAGGCCCAACACGTGAATGGTACCCTACAAAGAGACTCAAGCAAAAGTCCAGGAATCAAATGTAGCTTGATGAGGGTAAAATGTCAAATAACATTATTATATTTTGGAGCATTAACCAAGATATGTGCTTAACCTAGTGGTTAAGCCTAAAGGGTGGGATGGAGGAGGTCTTGGGTGCACAAGCAAGAATATCTTGCCAGAATAGCCTAGAGCTCATAGCTCAAGTTAATGAGAGTAAACTTGAGTCCACTAAGGCTTGACTCCAATAACTAGTATACATCACTTTTATTAAATGATCCACTTTATAGTTAAAGTCTAGTTCTACTTCCTAAAGCAAAGGTGTAGATTGCACACGCTAAAAGTAGCTCCAGCTGACTCCAAAAGCTACTAGTTGACTCCAAAAGCTACTTTCAGTCTAGGAATCTATATAGTGGCTGATTGGGTGAGAGTCACAAGTCAATCTGTCTCTCATGTGTGCTAGGTAGTTTGTTGCATTGGTATCAAAGTTTAGAGCTCTCAAGGTGATGACTCCAAAAGCTACAAGTTGACTCCAAAAGCTACTTTCAAGTCTAGGAATCTATATAGTGGCTGATTGGGTGAGAGACACAAGTCATTCTCTCTCTCTCTCATGTGCTCTAGGTAGTTTGTTACATTGGTATCAAAGATTAGAGCTCTCACCGTGATCTAGATGAGGCACTCCGTGCCTTTTAAGATGTGACTCTCTCATCTTTGCATGTGAAGATGATGAAAAAGCCATAGATTTTCACGCATGCATTGCTTCTCAATTACCTTTTTGCAAAATAGTGGGACAATTTATATGCAATGGAGTCTCACGCAATCGGCAAGTCTTCTACAAATGTGGTGTGTTCACATCATCAAGCATGGTCGGTAGGAGCACCTCTCTTCTATGCAACAAAAGAAGAAAATTCATCTCTTCTATGCAACACAAGAGATGCGCGAGAGCAACTTGACCTCTTCTCTACAACATAAGAGATGCCCAACAGCAATTGTTTTCTTAAGTTCATCAATTTTGAGTCAAATCATCAAGGAGAGAGGGAGAGAGAGAGAGAGAGAGAGCGAGAGAGAGAGAGAGATGAAGAAAGTTATGAAGGAAGCACACTTCCATCCTTCCTCTTCTTGGAATGCTACATGCAATGGCTTGCAATCATTTCACATACAAGATCCGAGCTTCTTTGGAGCAAAGAGAAGAGAAGGAAGTGGACAAGAAGATAACTTCTCTCTTTGTATAGTTACATGGTTACATGAGGGTGTCTTCTCTCATCAATTGGTTGCCTCTTCGTTATGTACCCCATGTATAATTTATGGGATTACAAGCTACTTCATGAAGCAAGGGTAAGAAAATAACAACACAACATAATAGACAAGTAGACAAAGTTGAGAGAAAAATGCAGACAAAGATAGATGCAGATTTAGAGATAGAGAACTCAAATTCTCAAATTGCCTAGAGTAATGTAGCTACAACGATGGTGTTGTCCACTTGTGCGCTCACAATGTGGAGCTTAGATGGTGATCTAGAAAAACTCTAGATGAAGGGCTTACTAATGTGCAATGCTATATAAAGGTCAACATGGGCCATGATTATATAGCTTTTACAAGGGGAGTCAGTATAGATAAACATAGTCGGGAGATACAAAATAGTTGGCAAAATATACAATCTGACAATATCTCCATGACCAAAAGTCCTAGAGTCTCGGCCCCCCATACCTCGTAGAAGGGGGAAAGCCCCCCTCTACACTCCACCCATTAAGGTTCTATGGGGAATTCACATGAGGCCACAAGGGTTTTATTTTTGCCTCGAATGCAACCCAATGGCTCGAAAGCTTAGGCCCTACCTAACCTAATTGCTAGGCTCACAAAAATCATATATTACCATCAAAGGTCACACATACACCTCATTTGGAATTATTCCAAAAGGGTTTACACTTAATCCTAAAGTACAACTTGGAAGTGATGGCAATCACCCAAGTTAGCAGCAATTATTCCCAATCTCTAGAACCTACTTAAACATTGAGAAACTTTAAGTAAAAAGAAAAATCATGAAGATTACATAGGAGTAAAAGAAAAGAGTCAAGATAGCATCTCAAGTATTTCCCAAGTAAACCCCAAACCATGGGTACTGGTACTTAACTCTTGTGGATGGTATAACCAAACGGTGTAATACTCCTTAAAGAGATTCTCTGGCTTTGGAATATGCAAGGCATAACTAGATTCTTATACTTGAGTCAAGGGGGAAATCTTTGGAAAATCCCTAGGGTAATTTGCTATGCTTTCTAGATTCAGAAAGAGATATCAAGATAGAGACTAAGTCTTTAGTAATTTTTCCCTATCGACATAAAATTATCAGACTTGGAAAAAATCTCTCCAAGAGTTTGAGAATGAAACTACTATAGATTTTGCCAAGATAGTGAAATTTATCCAAGTATTGGAAATAAACTCATGAAAGAGTTGTGAGATGAAAAAGGTTTTGGCTCTTAAGTAAAGAATCCCAAGCAGGATTGAATCTTGGGAGGACTTGTACAAGATGAGATGCAAAGAGGTAACAGAGCCTAGAGATAACTTAGAGATAAAAGGGATTAAGCTAAGACAAATATTTTTCTTAAAGCATCAAAGAATAATGTTTTGGAGTTTTAGGTCTATGGAAGCACGCACATAGCACAAGGAAGAAGAAGAATAAGCTTGGAGCACAACTCTCCATTGAATGCATTACCAAGTGAATGTACAAAAGATAAGTAAACCATTAGGGTTATAGGCATATATAAAAGTCCGGGGAAAAAACTTCCTAAAGAAGGAAAAAAGTTCCCCGATGGTCTTAAGTGTGTTCACACACATTAGTACTAAAATATATCAACAAATCCACCCTAGGAGTGATGTAGTGAACAAGGAGTTGGCACTAATGTATAAGGAAGTGCCAAGGTACATGGAAAGAGATCAATCCACAAAAGGAAGTAAGCCCAAAGCTTTACCGAAAGCTTCAAATTTCTCCTTAGGCAATGCCTTTGTGAAAAGGTATATAGTGTTATCTTATGTGGGCACATATGCCAAACTGATCTCTCCAACATAGGACCTCTCCCTGACATAATGATAGTGCACCTTAATGTGCTTTGCGCAAGCATGGAACACACGGTTCCTCACAAATGTCAATGCACTGTGACTCTTAGTGAAGATGGTGGTGGCAAAAGACTGACCAACACCCAAAGGATCCAAAAGGTGTATGAGCCACACACACACTAAACAATCATTGTGAAAGTTTCCCTACACTCAACTGCACAACTAGAAGTGACCATAGTAGGCTGCTTCTTGCTCAACCAAGATATGCATGAGCTACCAAGCATGAAGCAAAGAACTTTGGTGGACACACGAGTGTCATAACAACCAGCCCAGTCAGAGTCAAAAAAAGAATGTAAATCTAGGAGTAATGATCCCCCCTTGGGATAAAACAATCCAAGTAATCGGCTACCACTCAAGTAGTGAAAGATGTGCTTAACTGCCTACCAATGCTTGACACCTAGGTAGTGCATAAACCTGCTCATCTGAGAGACAACAAACTAAATATTAGGCCAAGTTATGCATAAGTAAATCAAGCATCCAAAAACCTACTAATAGAGAACAACATCAAATGCATTTCCAACATCATGAAAACTCAACCATAAACATGCTTCCATAGGAGTGGCAATAGTTTTGCAATCTTCAAGGCCAAAATGATGCAATAATCTGTCAATATATTTTGTTTGACATAAAGGTATTCCCCCATCGACTTGCATAATTTGGATGCCCAAATAATGACGCAAATGCCCCAAATTTGACATCTCAAAAGAGGCATGCAAACCATCCTTAAATTCAGTAATATGCTTCTCATTAGGACCAGTGAGCAACATGTCATCAACATACACAACAATGATCAAAAGTACATCATCTGCATGCTTAACATACAAGGTGCCCTCAGTTGGATTGTTCTCAAAATCGTGTGCAATCAAGTAGGCATGTATCTTTTCATACCAAGTACGTGGTGCTTGCTTCAAACCATATAATGCCTTTTTCAACCTACACACTTTGGTTTCATGCCCTTTTGCACAAAATCATGGGTCTGAAATACATACACTTCTTCATGTAATTCATAGCATTTGTGCACTTCAACTCATCATGGTTGGAATGTACATCAATTGGACATTAAAACCGCATTTTTGAATGATGAATATCCACAAACTTGTTCATAATGTCAATCATTTGCTCCTTACTAGTGATGTAATTGATGTCTACTTCTTTGGCTAAGACCTTCTCTCTAAGGAAATGATAATGAACCTCTATGTGTTTGCTTCTTGCATGGAACATTGGGTTTCTTGCTAGATGAATACTTGAAATGTTGTCTCCCAATAAGGTGATTTTTTACATTCACGTTTAAGTTCTTGGAAAACTTCTTAAGCCACATGATCTCATGTGTAGCAAGGGTTAAGGCTCTATACTCAGCTTGTATAGAAGATATAGAAACTGTGGGTTTCTTCTTGGACATCCAAGAGATGAACTTTAACCCTCTCATGAAGACATAGCTGGATGTAATCCTTATGTCCTGCATTGAGCCAACCCAATTAGCATCACTCAATCCTTTGAGAAATCCATCTTCATAAGGGTAGAATAAACCTTGGTATATCTAAGCACTTTTCTAACTACATTCAAATGAACATCAATCAATGCATTCAAGAATTAAGATAATACACCTACAACATAAGATAAATTTAGTATAGTAATTATTGCATAGTTTAAGATCCGAATTATGCTTTTATATGATGTAACATCTTCAAGTGGTTGTGGTTCACATGCACATAGATTTCTATTTGGGTCTATGGTTTGTGTTGGTGGATTAAATCCATTCATACTATATTCATACAAAACATCTCTAAAGGGATATTTTCTTCCACATAAATTAGTTCATTCCCAAGAAAATACATAAGCCTTCCAAGATCAGAGATCTTGAATTCCTTCCAAACCTTTCCCTTAATTAACTTGATACCTACATCATACTTTGTGTTATGATTAAGTCATCTATATATACACATATATGTAGACTGCTTTGTTCCCTTCTCTTTTGAGCTATAGAGAAGGGTGTGCATCACTTGGTTGATATCCACACTTGCATAAGTACCTCACAAGTCTTTGAATCCAAGCCCTAGGGTCTTGCTTTAGAAAAATCTTTCTTTATTCTACACACATAATCTAGTTTCTTGGGATGTTCAAACCTTGAGGTTCACGTCGACTATCTCCTGCAAATTGTCATTAAGAAAGATAACATTTACAAGCAATTGGTAGATGGGTAATCTTCTTGATGTTTCTATTCTAGTGATAGCCCTCACTATGATCATCTTGGTAATAGGGCTGAAAGTATCTTCATAATCTATCCCATATGATTGGGAAAACCCCATTGCCACAAGCCTTGCTTTGTACCTAGCAATTTAACTATCTTAGTTCATTATAACCTTGTAAACCCATTTATTTCTTATTACCTTAATTTCTTCTTGCTTTGATACTAAACTCCAAGTGTGCTGTCATTCAAGGCTTTGTATTATTCTTCCATGGCTTCTTTCCACTCCTTTGTATCCTTTGCCTCTTCATAGGTGGAAGGTTCTTCGTATTGCCATGAAATTTAACCTTGATACATGATACCTTGTTCTAGTTGAATTCCTTTCTTATCCCTTAGGTGGAATGAACCTTCTTTGCCTTGGTTTTTTTATCTTTGATTTTGATGTAGCTCCTCCTTCCTCTTCATCTTCTTCCAATTCATTCCCTTCATCACCAAGCTCCACTAGCCTTGTCGTTCCTTTGTGTTGGTTGTTTGATTGATGGTTTGCGGTACTACCCCTCCATTGAGAATATGTATTTGAGTTTCTTGGTATGCTTGAACCACTCAATTACAAGCCCTCTCTTGAACTCTAACTACATTTCTTCTTTTTGCCTCTTCAATGTCTTCATCTTGAAACATAACTTTGGGAACCTACCATGATTTCAACTCATCAAATACAACATTTTGGATACCTTGAGTTCCTATGTGGTTGTATTAATACATTTATATTATGTTTTGTCCAAGGATTACCCAATAAACATGCATATTTCTACCATAGCATCAATCTTACCTCTCAATTCCATTGAGACATGTGTATAACACACACATGCAAAGATTTTGAAATGTGAAAGGTTTGGTTTGCTTTCAATCCATGCTTTCTCTGGTGTTGTTTCATGCACTCCCCAAGTGTGCACACCTATTCATCAAGTAGACATTAATAGAGACATCATTTGCCATAGAATAAAGGAACATGCATTTCATTAAGCATAATCCTAACTATCTCTGCTATACACCTATTCTTCATTTTTGTTACCCCATTTTTTGGGGTGTGTATGTGCATCTCACTTGTATTTCTATCACTTGTTCCTGCACGAAGTAAAAAAAAAAGGGACTAATATTCTCTCCCTCCATTTGATCTTAGGGTTTTGATGTAGCATCCAAATCCATTCTCTAGTTAAGCCTTGAATTTTTGGAACATATAAAAAAACACATCTCGCTTTTGTTTGATGCAATATAGTCATAATTTCCTTGCCTAGTGATCTATGAATGCCACTTTTTTTACCTACAAGGGAATGCCCATGTGTTGGCCCCCATAGTGTGTGCCAAGTCTAACACACCATA